>PVJH01005347.1:34325-113497 GCA_004026705.1 Nesogale talazaci | reverse complement strand
TCTATTTCTTACCTCTTCTCGGTATATGCCCAGTAGAGGGATTGCTGGGTCGTAAAACAACTCAATTTCTGTCTGCTTTAAATATCGCCAGATGGTTCAATTAGGGCGCAGCACCTGAGCTGCACCCATATCATGTAGCCTTACGAAGAAGCTCTAGTTTCGTTACCAAACTTGGACCCGCGACAGTGAACCCTTTGACTAAGGTAAACCTCCTCGATAAATTGAATGAGCGGGAGGCCCGGCTTGGGGTGGCCGATAAGGTTTCTTGGCACTCTGAGAGCAAAGACAGCTTCTGGATCGTCCTGGGAGGACTTCCCTATGCACTGATTGAAGGAGACATCATTTGTGTGTTCTCATGGTATGGAGAGGTCGTGAACCTCAATCTCATGAGAGATAAGAAAACAGGAAAATCCAAAGGATTCTGTTCCCTATGCTATGGAGCACAGAGGAGCACAGTCTTGGCTGTGGATAACTTTAATGGCATCAAAATCAAAGGACGGGCCATTTGAGTGGATCACGCATCCAATAATTGGGTTTCGAAAGACTCAGAAGAATTGGATGAGACAAGAAAGAAAAGAAAGAAAACCAAAGAGAAGCCTGAGAAGGAAGTCCCAGTCGAGCCACCTGCATCCTCTTCCTCACCCAGCATCAAAGTGATAAAGAAGGAGCCAGGCTTAAGAAAGCACTACAGCAAGAGATCCAATAGGGCTGCCAAGGCAGAGTCCAGAGAGGCCCGGAAGCACCAACCCAACTCCCCAGACGGACGATGGGCAGAAGACCCAGAGAGGAAGGTGAAGCCCGAGGTCAAACCGAAGTCCTCCAGCAAGAGGAATGGAAGAGTGGACAAGAACCAGGATGGGGACTGGAGAGGGGATCAGGACCAGGTCCAGGTCCAAAGCACTGACACTCATCTGGGCTGGCCCAGTCTTCTGCCGAAAGGGCAGCGTCGCAGGAGCCAGGATCAGGTGTAGAGGCACAAGAGGTCCTGGCATTCCCGACCCTCAGCTTGCTCAGCCATGCAGGAGATTGAGGTAAACGAGAATTTTAAAATTGAATCCGATCCAGTTACACTTTCTGTGTGTACTCTTTTCACTGTAGAAAGCCTGTGGAATGGTGTGCTGCTTCTTGTGTATTGTCAGCCGAAGAGGGATGCAGGTCCAACAGCCATGAGTCCAGAGTTAGCCCAGGAGGGCCTTTGAGCAAGCAGCCCCCAGTGCATGATGAGATGGCCAGGAAAGAGAAGCTAATAGGCAGTTCTAGAATACTGCCTTTCAAGCCCCATCTTCAGAGTGGGCAGGTAGAACAGGGGGAAGAGGAGATAGTACTGGGCAAGGACAAGAAGAGCCTGTGGTAGTGTTGTTGGGGCCATAGATCTTTCTTACCACCTGCTGTATTTTTCACTTCACATGAGACATCTTACATGAAAGCAGTGATCAATCCATTCTTCAAACTCTGCATCCCCCACCTCTGATCAGCGCAACACATTTTCAACACCATAAAAAGCTGCTGTGTGCACCCTCGGCTCTCCCTCCCCCCTTGTGGAAGTTACATAGTCTGATGTCATTTTGATCATTGAGAGTGTAGGGGTGGAGTCTAGTCTGTCAATCAGAATATAGCCAATGAGGCCTCTGTGTGGGCATGCCTTTCTCCTGAGGATTCTGGGAACTCCTGTATTTCCTCCTTGGAGACTGGAGACATTCTTCTCTCTCTCTCTCTCTCTCTCTCTCTCTTTCTGCACAACCCTGACAGACTTTCTACTGACAAGACATGGAGCTATTCTGATAGCAGCGATAACCCTGGACTTGGAGAAGCCACATGGAGACCCCTGCCAGTGCTGAGATACTTTACAACATCACTGGATCCACACAACTTCTCACCCACTCTCCTGTGATAGTTGTCTTGCATTCAGAATCATTGCATGTGTTTCATGAGTCCGAAGGGGACTTTATAGGTTGATATTGGGCACATGGGCTAATGGAAGACTTATGGACTTGATCTGAACTGGGCTGGGATGTTTCCTCAATATTCAATTTCTCCTGTAAATAAAGCTCTTCCTTACATACATATGAGTGTCCATGAATTTGTATCTCTAATCTGCCCAGACTAACAAACTCCTCCTCAGTCCCTGGTCACTATCCATCTGCTTTCTTTTTGTCTCTGTGTATGTCCTGACTCTGGAGACCACAGAGAAGTGGAATCATACTATGCTGATGCAGTGCTTAAGCACAGGGAGGTTAAGCAAAAGGTCGGCCGTGCCAAGCCCCCAGTGATTCTGCAGGAGAAAGGAGGCAGTCTGCTTTTGTGAAGATTGACAGTCTTGGAAACCCTTTGGGAGCATTCTATCCTGTCCTCTAGGGTTTAGGAGTCTAATTGACTTGGCAACAACAGGTTTGCTTATTGGTTCCTGCACTCAGTCTGATGTATTGTGGCTATTGCAAGTTTTCTGTCTCATGACTACATCATCAGTACTCTGTATACCAGAATCCCACTGCCCTTGAGTTATTCTGAGATGATACCTCTGATTCTGGGTATATACCCTTCGTTTTATAGTTTTCAGTAATTCTCTCTGGTTTTTTACATTTCGTTTAGTTTTTGGTTTTGGGTGTTTTTTTTGGGGGGGGGGCTGCTAGATGTATTCATTAGTGTTTTATCTTCTTTGATGTTATTTTCAAGGCAAATAATTTTCTTTTTTAAAAAATCATTTTAGGGCTGAGCCCTGGTGGCGTAGTGGTTGTGCGCAGGACTGCGGCCTAGTGGGACGGAGGTTCAATTCCAGCAGTGGGGCTGGGCCTCCTACTCCCACTCCCAGAGAGCAGTGATGTCCCCCCCCCAAAAAAAATCATTTTATTGGGACACATAAAACTCTTATCACAATCCATACGTACTTCCATTGTTTTTTAAGTACATTTGTATATTTGTTGCCCTTATCATTCTCACAACATTTGCTTTCTACTTAAGCCCTTAGTATCAGCTCCTCATTTTTCCTGCTTCCTCCCTGCTCCCCGCTCCCTCATGAACCCTTGATAATTTATAAATTATTATTACTTTGTGATATTGTATACTGTCCTGTGTCTCCCTTCACCCACTTCCCTGTTGTCCATACTTCAGGAAGGAGGTTATATGTAGAAGCTTATAATCAGTTCCCTCTTTCTACCCAACCTTCCCTTCGCCTTTCCAGTGTCTCCACTTTCACCACTGGTCCTGAAAGGATCATCTGTTCAAGATTCCCTGTGTTTCTGGTTCCTATCTGTATCAGTGTACATCCTCTGGTCTAACCAGGTTTGTAAGGTAAAATTGGGGTCATGGTTTTCTTTGTGGATTCTTGGGCCTAGAAAATCAAATGTATGCATACACACACACACACACACACACACACACACACACACACACACACACACACTGCCAGACGACTTTCCACAATGGCTATCCAAGACCAATAACATTGGTGGAGAGCTCCTCTCTTGCCGCATCCCCTCTAACATTTGTTGCTCTCTGCTTTTCTGATTTGGGCTATCCTCAGGGGTAGTATGATCAGTGTTATCTCATAGTTGTTTTAATTTGAATTTCTCTGGTGGCTAATGATCTAGAGCATTTTCTCATATTTACTAGTCATTAAGGTGTCCTCCCTAGGGAAACTTCTGTTCAGGTATTTTGCTCACTTTCTCAAGGGGGCTATCTGTTTTCTTATATTTTTGTAGATGAGGGGGGTATTACGGATTTTAGTAATGAGCCCTTTGTCTGTGTATCATTGCTGAAAATCCTCTCCTGGTCTGTGGGTTCTCTTATTAATCTTGGTAACGTCTTTCAGCACTCACAGGTATTTTATTCTTCGTATAGCCCACTTGTTGATTTCAACTTCATGTATGTGTGCTCCCTTCCTTATTATAGTTAACCTATGTATTCTCTGTGCCATGGTTCTTAAGTTTGTCCTGATATCTTTGTAGGTCTTGATATTTTGGGGTTTTCCTTCTAGGTGTATCATCTACCTTGAGTTTTTCCTTGTGGCATGAGGTGAAGTAAGGGTCTTGTTTCATTTTTCTACAGGCAAATATCCATTGTTTCCAGTACAACTTGTTAAAGAGGGCATCCATTTCTCACTTGTTAGCCAATATTTTGTTAAGAATTTTTGCATCTATATTCATTAGAGATAGTGTCTGTAGTTCTCCATTCCTATGGGATCCTTGCCTGATTTGGGTACCAAAATTATACTGGCTTTGTAAAATGAGTTTAGGAGTATGCCATCTTTGTCCATACTTTGGAATAATTTATGGAGAATTGGTATCAGCTCTTCCCTGAATGCTTGGTAGAATTCTCCTGTGAACCTTGTGATTCAGGAGATTTTTTGGTTTGTAGTTTATTGGTAACCATATCTATTTCTTCTTTTGGTATGGGTCTGGTGAGCTTCTTGTCCTCTATCTGGGAAAATCTAGGGAGGGATTGTTTTTCCAAGTATTTGTCCATGTCTTCTACATTGGGGAATTCATTAGAATACATGCATTCATAGTACTTGGTAATTCTCCTTTTATTTTTATTTTTTTAAAATAATTTTATTGAGGCCTCATAAAACTCTTATTACAGTCCATACATCCATCCATTGTGTCAAGCACATTTGTACATATATTGGCATCATTGTTTTCAAAACATATTCTTTCTACTTGAGCCCTTGGTATCAGCTCCTCCTTGTTTCCCTTCCCTCTACCACCCTCTCCCATTTCTCCCCCAACCTTCCTCTTCCCCTCCTGGTATGGCTACTCTCAATATTGTTTCCAAGGAATTTATCTGTCCTGTATTCCCTGTGTTTCCAGCTCTTATCTGTACCCATGTACATGCTCTGGTCTAGCTAGATTTGTAAGGTAGAATTAGAGTCATGCTAGTAGGGAGGAGGAAACATTAAAGAACCAGAGGAAAGCTTTATGTTTCATCATTGCTTTACTGCACCCTGACTGGCCCATCTTCTCTGACAACCCTTCTGTAAAGAAATATCTAATTGCTTGCAGATTGGTTTTGGGCCTCTACTTTGCACTCCACTCCTCATTCACATTATGATTTTTTGCTCTGAATCTTTGATGTATGATACCTCATCCCATCGATACTTTATGATCACCAGGCTGGTGTGCTTCTTCCATGTGGACTTTATTGTTTCTTAGTTAGATGGCCACTTGTTTATTTTAAAGCCTTTAAGGCCCCCAGATGTTATATTTCTTGATAGCTTGTCACCATCAGCTTTTTTCACCACATTTGCTTATGCACCCACTGTTTTGAGCAATCATGTTGGGAGCATCTCAGAGTGCCGGATTATTAGAACAAAGTGTTCTTGTGTTGAGGCAGTACTTTAGTAGAGGCCCAATGTACATCTGCTTCTTTAATACTAAGCCTATAAATATTATGGACATAGATTTATTTTCCTATCATCACCTAGAAATATATTTATATATGTACATGCCTTTATTTAGATCTCTATAAATGCTCTTTGCCTCCTAGTTCTTTCCTCTATCTCCTTTAACTTTCCTCTTGTTCCCCTCTCATGCTCAGCCTTCATTTGGGTTTCAGTAATTCCTCTTGGTTGCATTGCCCTGGATCAAGTCCTACAAGACCTCCTACACCCTCCTCACCATTGATTTTCAGTCACTCGTTCCCTTGTCCATGGTTTGTTAACATCCACTTTCTTTCCCCAACCCCTTCCTCCCCCTCTCCCATGTTCCCCCTGGCACTCTCATCCTGTTGTTCGCTCTTCCACCTTGTTTATCGCGCCTATCCCATCCAGATAGACATGCAGCAACAGCAATATTCACAGACACAAGAGCAAGCAAACAAAGCAACAATAGAAAGTAAAACAATAGCTACATCAACAGCAACAAAAAGGCAATGACAAAAAAAAAAAGATTAGGAAAAGCCTATATATAAATAGTGCTAGGTCTATTTGTTGTCCTTTACAAGTGTTTTCCAGTAGCGTCTGATGGGGTACCACAACCTGGCCCCACAGTCTATTTTTGGTGTTCTACAGGGACTTCATTGTTCTGCTCCCCTTGCTGCTTTGTTGCACACCCCCAGCATCTCACCATGGTGTGGTGGGGTCAGGACAGGCACAATTCCCGCCATGTCTCCAGTGCTGTCCCTTGTGGTGTTATGGGCCAGCGTGGAATGTCATGTCTCATGGTGGGGCCAGCCTTGGCTACTCTGAGCAGAAATACTGTCCTCTGGACTTGTAGACCAGGATGTGCTTCACTCATTTTTCCTACCTGTCATGTTTGTTCTGTGTGCTCTGATTTGATAGGTCTCTCTCCTATAGCTGTAGCTTCGGTGCTGTCCTCTCAAATGAATTCTTATGGTGGGAGGGGCTAATGGGTCTGGCCGCTGGGGCCTCTCTTGGTTACCTGCTTGCTTCATGCCAGTGTGTTCATTCTTGTCTTGGAGCACTGGGTTGAAGTCTGGTCCCTCTTTCCCTCTGGAGATAAGAACTAACCCTTTGGTGGGTTAGTGCCCTATTCCCCGGCTGCCCATGTCTTTTTTCCCTCCTCCTTTTTAGTTGGCTACCATATTTACCCCCAGGTTTAATCTGGCCCCTGCCATATTACCTGGACCTCACCCCAGGGATTTTTCTGTACAGTAGGTTCTTCCCTATGCCCCTTTTGGAATTTTTTTGAGCTTAGCTCAGCAGATTCACGTTGTACTTGGCCTTTTGTGCTTGGCTTACTTCACTTAGCATAATATCCTCCAGTTCTTCCCATGTGTCGATGTGCTTCATGTGTTCATCACTGCTTTTTAGGGACAAATGATACTCCATTTGTATGTACCACAGTTTTTTAATCCATTTGTCTTTTGATGGAATTTTGGATTGTTTCCAACTCCTTGTAATTGTGAACAGCGCTATGAAGAACATTGAAACACAGATGTCTGACCATGGTTTGTTTCTTGTCTCTTCTGGGTATATGCCTAGTAGGGGGATTATATAGTAGCTAAATTTCCATCTGTTTTAAATATCGCCAAATCGATTTCCATAATGGCTGTACATACCTACACCAGTGAACAAGAGTATCTCTCCACAACCCCTCCAACCCTTGTTGCCTTCTGATTTTTTTGATTTTGTCTATTTTTGAGGGTATTAGGTGATATCTCATAGTTGTTTTAATTTTCATTTCTTTTATGCCTAGAAATCTGGAACATTTTCTCATATGTTTATTGGCCATTTGAATTTCTGTCCTTGAGAAACTTCTGCTCAGGTCCTTCGCCCACCTCTTCAGTAGACAGTTTTTTTTTTCCTGTTGTAAGTTAGCAGGGTATTGTAGATGTTAGTAATAAAGCCTTTGTCTGATGTGTCATTGCTGAAGATGTTTTCCCCATCCTGTGGTCTCTCTTATATTCTCTTTGTGGATTCTTTCGATGTGCACAAGTGTCTTATCTTTAGAATATCCCACTGGTCAATTTGTACCTCCTTTGTGCCCTTCTCTATTTATGAATCAAACTACTCAGATTTGTTCCAGTTCCCTCATGAATAGTCCGAATATTTGGGGGTTTTACCTCTAGGTCTATGCTCCACATTGAGTTTATTTTTGTGCATGGAGTGAAGTAAGATTCTTGCTTCATTTTTCTGCAGATAGGTATCTATTTTTCTAGCACCATGTGAGCCTTATATAGTGTTGATTCTTGTCACTTGTTAGGATTTGCACGTAGAGGTCAATTTTGTTGGATATTAGGATTGCATCCCCTGCTTTTTAAAAGTTTCCTTTTGCCTGGTATATTTTTCACCAGCCTTTTATTTGTAGTGTATTTTTGTCTGTGAGTTTAAGATGTGTCTCTTTTAGGCAACAGATTGATGTGTTATGTTTTCTGAGCCAGGCTGCTAGTCTTTGTCATTTAATGGGCACCTTCAGATTGTTGACATTCAAAGTTATCACTATCTGTGGATTCATTGCTGTCATCTTGTACCTTGAGTGTTGGATCTTTTCCAATCTCCCTTCATATCTGTATGCTGTGTTTATGTGGGAGGCTTCATTTTTGCCTTACTTTCCCTCTGATGCAATATTATCTTAGTAATTGTTTTCAGTGCATTGACTTCTGGATGGAGTTGCATTATGTGGTTGTCTCTTGCTTGTACTTGATGGATGTTAGTCTTCTGACCACAGGGATTTGGCAAGAGTTTGGTGGCTTATAGTGTATTTTTTGAGTTTTTCCTTGTCTGGGAAGACGCTTAACTTATAGTCTATCTAAATGGATAGTTTGGCAGGATAAAGGTTTCTTAGGTTGGCGTTTTTTTCTTTCAGCCTTTGGAAAGGCTCCTCTTCTGAATGGTATATTCTGATAGGTCTGAGCTTATTCTTACCTGAGCACTATTGTATGTTACCCTCATTTTTCTTCTTGCTGTTCTTAAATTTTTTGCCTTTTCCTTGAAGTTGGCTAATTTAACTTTTACGTGTCTTGATGGGTTCTTCCTGGGGTATCATCTAATTGGTGTCCTCTCTGCTTGATGTATGAGTGTCTGATCATTCTTTAGGGTGGGGAATTTTGCTTCCAGAAATTTGATTGCTAATTTAGCTGTTGTTGTATGTGTTTTATTCTTGTAAACCAATTATTTGATTATTGTTCCTCTTCATGGCATCTCTCATTGGCCTCAGGTTTCTTCCACCTCTTTCATTATCTTCTTTGATTGTCTTTCCTATTTTTTGAAGTCTGCCTGAATGTCCTCATGGTTGTTGGTGTGATTCTCTGCCTCTTCTAGTCTGTTGGTGAAATCTGATCTGTGTTTTGCTTGTTCATTCATTAGTTCTTGTATTTCCCTTTGGTGCATGGTCTTCTTCCCCTTTATCATGGACTTCATCTTCTCTGTCATTGTAACCTTATTCTGCATTGCTTTCCTCATCCTGTATTAAATTAAACAAGATTCTGAAGATATCTTTTTGTGGCAGATCAGTCTCTGGTTCTTCCATGGGCATCATTAGGTTTACGGATTCCTTTGCTGTTATATTTTATTTCTCTTGCTCTCTTGTTGAGGGTGTTGAAGTATGTTGTTGTTTACATGTCATTTTGGAACTAGCCACCATGTGTCTAGAGGCCAAAGGTCCCAGATTTCTCTCTTTGTGGATATAGTGGATAGAGTTTTTTTGAGGACTGCCAATGGTCTACTGTGGAGCTGGGTCAGGCTGCTAGGTAGGCAGGGTACTGTGGGCACTGCTGGGTGGGGAACCTCAGAGCTGGACAGAGGCAGGTCACTGTAAGTTTGCCACTGACCACGTTGGGGTGGGATTGCAGGGCAGGCAAGGTCCTGGTCTGAACTGTCTTACCACAGTTTGCAGTCTGTTATAGATTCTCTGTGGAGCCTAAATCTGGTAGAGCCAGTTTTTGGTTGGGCTGTGGCTATGGGAACCTGTTGGCTTTTCCTGTTTTGTTATGTTAAAATCCTAGCCTGTGTTCTGAGGAATAGAGTTCTGGCTGTCTTTTAAATGTAATGCTAATGGACAGAGTTCTACCAGCTTACAGTCAATGTTACACAACCAGGAATTGATAGTGTTTCAAAAAAAAAAGTGTCCCCCCTTTTTTATATAAAATGTGGGATGCCCTGGTATCAGGGCTCTGTCACACTGTCCCTCAGGAAGGGGGACCATATTAGCGGAGTGAGTTTGGGGCTGACTGGACCTGACTTTTCTCTGGCTGCATTCCTGTGTCATTCCAGACTCTGTCCTTCATCGCACCACAGGTTGTGTTCTGGGGAGATTTGTTCTTTCACAGGTAAATATTCCAGTGGCTCTTAAATTGTTGCAAATTTGTATCTAATTAACATTGGCAATTATGATAGGAATAGAGCTGGGGAGAGTGGGGAAGATGTTGGCCAATGAAGACACTCTGTTCCTGACTGGGGAAAGGAGCTACAAAACCCTAGACTGCAGGAACAGAGTGGATAGCAGAGAGGGGAATTTCATTGTGAGGTCTTGTGGCTAGTTCTTGGTGCATCTCCAAGAGTGTGGGATTATGACCACTTTTACACAGCTGCCTAAGGACATTATTGCTTGCTGCAGAACTCAGTTCTTGGACACAGGAGCTGGTGCTGGACACTTTCCTGCTGGACATGGTGAGGGGTTAGTGGAACCCATAGGCAGACGCAGTGTACTTAGAGTGTTTCAGCAAGTTCTTGACTCTTTTTGTGGGTGAAAGTCATGTGGGGAGATCTGAACCAGAACCCAGTACAATGAGTTTATGTTGAGCACCCACTCTTCTTACCTCTTAATTTTCTGGTTTTACAATTGGAGCACCAGGCAGCTGATTCTACCTGGATGCCATCTTGACTCCTCCTCTTGACCAGTTTTTTATTTTATAATGAAAACCTAAACTGTGCATGATAATTGTTAGCTTGGTTGTAGACTGGAGAATTTGCTTTTGCATCAATAATGATGAAATATCATCAATAAGACTGTTTTTTTTTGGGGGGGGTTGGTATTATTCTACAGCAACACATATTACCATATTAATAAGTAAGATTATATCTGAATACTTAACCACTTCATATTTGATTTTTCTCAAAATTGGTGGAACAACTGCATGCCACTGATCTTGATTTGATGTACAATGAAATAACAAAACAATCATAGTCAAATCTTAGTTATTAAGAAATGTATCTCATTAATATACAGTGTGAAGAATTAGTGGGAAGTATAACTTTCACACTTGAAAATTATATAATTTGACAGAAAAAGCATTCAAGTATCCTGTCCCCAAGGGGATTCCACTGGCATTAACATCTGTTAATGCTACAATATATCAGCAGTTTGAGTATTGAGAATAAGTTAACTGTATTTTTGAAGAAACTGACAGTTTTAAGCAGTTCATTGTTCACAATTATCTTTTCTAAACCTAACAGTCCTTTTTCAGTGACCAATGAAAGTGCTTACTTACTATTGAACATGATTAATATAAAATTAGATATACTGTATCCAAATAAGCAAATATACCGAATAGAACCCTTTCCTAATAGAGCACAAGTGGAATCTCTCCGGCTTCCAACTTTTGAATGTGATATGCTTATTAATCTACAATCTTTTATAGCAGTAAATAATGGTAATAATGTTCAGCTAGAAATACCTTTGTAAATTTTGTTCTGGTAATCAATATAAATGCTACTAGAATTATTTGACACATCATTCTAATGTTTATTTTCCCCTCAATAATTATTATGCACTTGAATCTTACATTTTAGTAGAAATATTAAAAGTAATAACTAGAAATTTCCGAGAGGTGAATAATGGGTAAGCATGATAGGCAGACAAAAATGAAATAAGAGGAAAGTATAAGTAAAATTTTATATATAGGTATATATTCTCATTAACACAATAAGGAAGCAGATGGTGTTTGTCTCACCTTAAATCTTAAATGTTAGAACGCTTTGTTCTAATAATGTGGCCATGCATGATAGTCACTTTCCTCACACAGTTGCTGAAAGACAAAATGGGTGCATAAGCAAATATGAAGAAAATTGGTGCCTCAGTATTAAAAGAGCATCTAGGGTCTTAAAAACTTGAAGTTAATCAAGTGGGCATATAACGGGAAAGCAACAAAGCCCACATAGAAGCACACTAGCCTGTGTGATCATGAGGTGTTAATAGAAATAGGTATCAGTTCAAAAATAAGCAATAGCATTGACATGAAGGAGCACTGACAAAATGGAGATCCCAAACCCACCTGTAAGATATCAAGATAGTTCTTCACAGAAGAATCACATGAAAGAGATGATAAATCCAGGGTGTGATATGGCACTGATGAACCACTTAACTATCGTCAAGTTCTTTACTATTTCCTCCCTACCTATTATGATCTGTTTTACCTCATTAGTTGTGTTAGACCTGTGTATGTTCATTTCTATAGTTAAGATTATTCTATGCATGAGATCCAAGATAGATATAATAATAACGGAAGAAATGATTTCCTGAGGAGAGTGGGGGGTCAGGTAGGGTCAAAGGGAACCAATAGTAATGATGGCTGTTTAACCCCACTCAAAGGGAACGAATAACAGAACTGTAGGTGAGAGGGTATATTGGATGGTTGGTATAAAATACAGCACAATAATAATCATAGTAATATGGTAGTAGAAGTTATTGGGAGTAGGGTTAGGGCGCGAGGGAATAAAAGGCAATTGTACAATTATGCTTGATATGATTGAACTAAATTATGGATTGTTATATTTGTAATATCTCCGGATAAAATGATTTATAAAAAATAAATTATTAGAAATGTCATTGAACCAGATATATCTGTTAATTAATTCACCAATCCAATGAACATATATTGAAAGACAATTATATTTCTTCTCTGCGCTTTTGACTCTTCCTCTTCCATTAAATAAGCGGTTCTCAACCTGTGGGTCATGACCCCTTTGGGAGTTGGACAATCCTTTTACAGGGGTCACCAGTTGATTGCAGTACCAAAATTACTGTTATGAAATAGCAATGAAAATACCTTTATGTTTGAGGGTCACCATCATATGAGGAACTATATTAAAGGGTCACAGCATTTGGAAGGCTGAGAACCACTGCAAGTCATTGACTTTGCTAGTCAATTGAAGTTTGAATTTTGATGAGTTTAGTCTTAGAACATCTCTTTCTAGATTCTTTTCCTCATTACAAATGTAAATGTGGTTTAAAGATCACCTGCTACACACACACACACACACACACACACGATCACCTGCAGGTAAACTCAGGTTTATGTCTTCTACCCAGACCTTCCATAAGTCAAACTTATAAGCTTCTCTTGGTCTTCTCAATGATACTTTGTACAAATGTTATGGTATAATCTCCCTCTAGCTTCAAAAGAGGAAGGAGAATCAAGATCTGTAAAGCAGAGGTCAGACACATCGTCCCCCTTCAACTTATCTTACCAATTCTGTCACCACTTTTCCCTCCATCGGTGCTTTCTGCTCTGCTGAGTTTGATGATTTATTGTCCTAGTTATGGGCCTTATCAGGAAAGTATCAGGTTATAATTCCAGTTCAGGAATGCTTAGTGTATAGTTATTTGATCAGGACAGTCTCTTTTCAGCTATGCTTCAGACAGTCCTCTCTCTGGATCTCTGCCCTGGCCTTACCCCTACTTGGATATTTGTTAAAAAAAAACAAAACAAAACAGCTTTCAGGTTAGCCAATAAATGTCCAGGAGCACCCAACTCTCTGAGTAAGCCTAAGATCAAAAGTTCTCAGCTTTCTCACTTCATGGGACCCGAAGCCCACCATACTGAACTGATCTCTATCACACCCATTCCATGCTCTGTTTACTAGCTCCTCTCAGTGAATGGTGGTGTGAGCCTCAAGTTGTGCCAGCAGAAATCTCAGAACCATCCACAACCTGTCTTCGTTCCTTCCTCAGTCACACCACCTAATCCAACATTGAATCTTGCTGGTTTTATGTCTTAACTATTTCCTGAGAATGTCTACTTCTTCATGCTTGACCACTCGAGCCAAAGGTACTGATTTCCCATTCTGGATTGCCCCCAATAAACTTTTCATTGTTATGCACATCTATTTCACTGTTATTTCATGAGTCTATATATCTACACAGGAGCTCTGGTGGTGTAGTGTTAGCATGCTGGGTGGCAGTTTGAAACCACTAGCCAACTCCGAGGGAGAAAGACAAGGTTTTCTCCTTCCATAAAGAGTTATAATCTCAGCAATTCACAGGGACAGTTCTACCCTGTTCTATAGATCATGTTCTATGAATTGGCATAGACTTGCCTGATGGCAATGAGTTTGGTGGATATAACCGTGTCAGACATTGGTGGTGGTGTCCATAAAGCACACCAGTCCCTCTGGGGGAGAAAGATGAGGCTGCCTGCTGCTGTACAGGTGTACATCCTCAGAAACCCTTTATTAGAATTGCCGTGAGTCAACTGCATTAGCTTAATGCAGTGGGTTTAATTGGGGGTTCTCCGTGTATACACACACGCTGTTTAGAAAGTAAAAAACTCAAAATATAACTGATTAGATCATGGGACTTTTAGAAGGTTTTTGTTTTGGGGGAGTCTCAAAATCAAAGGGCTGATTTCCATTTCTCTCTCATACACTACCCACTGCCCATAGTTCCTTCCCATTTTCCTCACCCCCCCACACTCCAGCTGCCAAGACTCTTTGATTTGCTTTTACCAGTTTCTTCCAGTTTCCAAGCATTTGGAATCTTTGACTATTACCCTGCTTCACTGTAATTAACAAAAATGAATAGTTATCCATTACATTTCAACCTTAAAGTCACTTCTTCAAGGAAACCTGTCTTCTCTGCAATGATGTAAACACTTGTTGATTCTGAAGGGTTTATATGTCCTGGGTTTGCTATGTTTCCAACTCTTATCTGTGCCTGTGTACATCCTCTCGTCTACCCAGATTTATAAGATAGAATTGGGAACATGGGTGGGGGGAGGGAAGCATTAAAGAACTAGAGGAAAGTTGTATGTTTCATCGTTGTTGTACTGCACCCTCACTGGCTTGTCGACTCCCCACATTGCTTCTGTAAGGGGATGTCCAATTGTCTACAGGAGGACTTTGGGGTTACACGCTGCCCTCTCCCTCAATCACAATGATAAGATTTTTTTGTTCTGGGTCTTTCACGCTTGTTAACTGATCCTATCAACACCTTATGATCACACATGGCTGGTGTGCTTCTTCCATGTGGACTTTGTTGCTTCTCAGCTAGAAGCCTGCTTCTTTATCTTCAAGCTTTTCACATCACAGATGCTTTATCTTTTCATAGCTGGGCACCATTAGCTTTCTTCACCACATTTGCTTGTGCACCCATTTTGTCTTCAGAGTTTGCACCAGGAAAGTGAACATCACAGAATGCCAGGTTATTAGAACAAAGTGTTCTTGAATTTTTGCATGGAGAGAGTATTTGAGTAGAGGTCCAATGTCCATCTGCTATCTTGATACTTTTATAAGTATATGTCCGTAGATCTATTTCGCTGTCATTACATATAGATATATTTATATATGTACATGCCTATATTTAAACCTCTATAAATGCCACTTGCCTCTTAGTTCTTTTATCTATTTCCTATTGCTTTTTTCTTGTCCTGCTACCATGTCCAGCCTTCTTTCAGGTTTCAGTAATTCCTCTCAGTTGTATTGCCCTTGATCAAGCCCCACCAGGCATCCTATACCCTCCTCACCATCGATTTTAGCTTACTTGTTGTTCCCTTCTTCCTAGGTTTGTTAACACCCACTTTCTTTCCCTGCTTCCCTTCTCCCATCTCCACAACCCCTCACCCCCAATCATTGGTCCTGTTGTTTTCACCACCAGGTTGTATATCCCACCCATCTTATCCGGTAGACTTGCAGAGATAATAATAGGCACAAAAATAAGACAGAGCAAAACAAAAGAAAATTAAAAAAACCAAATAGCAACAAAAACCAACGACTAAAAAGAGAAAAAATTATAAGTAGTTCCAGGGCTGTTTGTTGATCAGTGCTTTCAGATAGAGTCTAATGGAGTGCCATGCACTGGCCTCAAAATCTATTTTTGGTATTCCCAGGGGACTTTATTGCTCTGATCCCCTTGCTCTACTGTTGCAGACCCTTAGCGTTTCACTCCAGTAATATTTTATTTCTTAAAAAAAAAAATTATAGATTCAGTTCAAACCCCCATGTGTTATGTTTTTGTTTCGTGTTCCTCTTTTCTTATCTAGAATTTATGCTATCCTGAACTTCTTTTTCCTATTTACATTTTTAATCATTTATTATGAGTGTATTTGTATATACTATGTTTATATGTTTATCACTTTTAAATCAATAATAATGAAAAGCATTCATAGTAAAGTAAAAATATGTGTTGTACATAGCATGAATAAAACCATATTAAATGATAAAAGCAAGTTGTAGAAGCATAGGAGATTTAAAAATAATACTTTATAACTGATATATGATTACACCCATGATATATGCTAAAAAAATATATAAGAATATAGGGTGTTCTTTTGCTACTACAGATAGTGCTGCAAACATCATTATTATGTATATCTTTTTATGGAGATATATAGAAGGATTTCCCTCCTTAGATGGGATTGCTAGATTGCAGGTCATGTGTGTCATGCATACACCTTATTTTCTGATGTCAAACTGCTCTTCAAAGTGGTTGCATCAATTTATACTTAGATAAACATTATGTAAGATTTACTGTTGCTCCATGGACTACCCCCCTCTTCCTTGTTACAACTCCTAATTCTTGCTAACCTTCTGGCTTTCATTATAATTATGTTATAATTTTTCCACAGTTTTTAATGAGGTCCATCTTTTGTATTTTAACCAATTTTTATGTTTAATGTCTTTCTTCTGGAATGATTAATCTTTCTGAAGTTACGTTTGCCAAGTACGTTGTGCCCAAAGTTGTTCAATGTACCTTTGGGGAGACCTGAGGAATAAAAATTGGAACTAATTCATAAGAACGAAAGCATCTTATAATTTAGCTGGGAAAGCAATACTGTGGAAAATTAGGACGGCCTATCATGTATTGACTATTTCCATGAATTACTTTATAATGAACAATTGACTATAGCAGGCCAAGTTTAAGACCATATGGTTTTAAATTTTAAAGTAATATAGTCACATTAGTATATGTGAATCTCTTTTTCTACATTACTATTTGATGAGAAATAGTTGGCCTAACTACTTGCAATGCTACTGGCAATAATTTCAGCAGAAATCTCGTGTTCCAATAAAGAAACAACATGATGATTGTCAAAATTAAGTGACTGAAAATGCATAGCAAACCCTTCTTATTCATGTGGACAAATTATACATGCGTGCCACCGAATGCAATCCAACTCAGAGTAGGACAGGGTAGAGCTCCTGATTGGATTTCCAAGACTGTACTCCATGGAGTAGCATACTGCCACACCTTTCTCTCAAGGAGTAGCTAATAGTTTCAAATATAAACTGTAGTTTAAGACTGCGTCCACACTTCACATTAATAGACCAGTAAACTGCTGCCAAATACACAGATAAAATTTTTGCAAAGATTACAGTGAAAGCAAAGAAGAATCCTTGCAATACCAAATGAAAGCAAAAAGCTAAGGAGGCTGTGCTGAAGAGCACAAGAAGAGGAACATATCACCTACCTTCTATAAGTTCACTTCACTGTGACTCTGATGATAGCCTGAAAGAGCTGGGCCAGGATGAACAGGCTAAAATACTATTGCCCCTGTCAAATTTCCATGGTCACTGAATCGTCCTCTTTATATCTCTAGCTTAAACCTGGGGCATTGATATTGCTAGTGGCAACAGAGTTTACAGATTCAGTGGAAAGAAGCAATGTGCATTTGACAGGGCCAGGTATAATGCTTTGAGTGTAAATAGAATGAGATTGGCTATACTATGTTCAGTTGACTAGTTTTTTTTTTTAATGTGTTTTGAAAGACATAGAAAGAAACCGGAGTCACAGCACTACTCAAAGACATTGATTGGGTCACTAAAACACTTAGCAACAGAAGTCTGGGCTCAGAGGACTTCACTGGTGAATTCTATCAAATTTCCAGAAAAAAACTGATAGCGGTTTTACTTAGACTATTCCAGAATTTAGAAAAGGATGGGGAAATCTCATAGCACATGTGCCACCCTGTTAGAAAACTAGGCAGAAACATCAATAGAAAGAAAATGATTAATGAGAATGGCGATTGCAACAAATGTGCTTGACACAGTGGATGATGTATGGATTGTGGTGAGTTGTACCAGCTGCCAATAGAATGATTCAAAAACAAAAAAATTAAAAAGGTTAAATTCTGTTAGATTGAGAGGATTTGCAACAAATGAGATTAAACAAAACATATATGAGGAAAAGGAAAGAAAGGAAAAGAAAGAACTAAATAAAATCCCTCCTGAAGTAGGTGCACAATATTCCAACAAAATCATGCCAGTAGAACTCAACAATATGTCAATAAAATGATACATCATGATAAAGTGGGGTTTATGTCAGTTTTGCAATGTTAGTTCAACATTTGGAAAACAATCGACAGACTCTCCCTCAGGTTCCTGGTTAAGGATTGCCCACTCTATGAAACCACTGGCAAAGAAGATCTTTAAAGGCGTTTTAGTAGCTGAACTTGCATGTGTTTTTTTGAGCTTATTTTTTGGTTAATAAAAGGAACATAAGCCAAGATTTCAGACAAACAACAAGAAATTTCCCTTCATCTTAGAAGTTTATTACAAATCCATTGAACAACCTATAATGTATGAAGTCATAGAGCAAGATAAAAAAATTGCTAAATAGTAAATATTAACAATTTGACCTCTGATCAAGATTTCTCTGTAAAAGAAACATCATAATATCAGCCAAGGTTAAAATCCTAAAGTTTTCATGGATGGGTCTGGGCATATTTATAGCAAAATACAAATTCCAACTTAACTGACACCTTACTTAAATGTCTGCGTGTATGGAACTGACGGTTCTGGGGAACACAGGAGAATGAAAGGTGGGAGAAAGGAAGGCTGTTTGTGTCAACCAATCCAGGGACAAGGGAACAGCAAGTGAGCTAAAATCAATGAAGGCTGAACATGAAAATGGGACAAGAGGAAAGTGAAAGGAAATAGATGAAAGAACTAGGAGACAAAGGACATTTATAGAGGTATAACTGCAGATGTGTACATATGTAAATGCATTTATTTATTTATTTATTTATTTATTTTTTTAGGTATCACTGCCTTCAGGTGGTGGGAGTAGGAGGTTCAGCCTTTGCTCCTGTGAGCTGGAATTGAACCTCCATCCCAGTGGGCCGCAGTCTCGCGCACAACCACGACGCCACCAGGGCTCAGCCCTGTAAATACATTTATATGTAATGATAGAGAAATAGATATATGTCTTTATATTTATATGTTAAGTATTAAGGTAGCACCTGGACATTGGGCCCTACTCAAGTACCCCCTCAACGCAAAAGGACTTTGTTCTAATAATCTGACATTTTGTGATGCTCACCTTCCCAACAAGATTACTGAAGACTAAAAGGGTGCATAAGCAAATGTGATAAAGGAAGCTGATGGTGCCTGGCTATCAAAAGATAGAGTGTCTGTGGTATTAAAGGATTAAAAATAAACAAGGGGCTATCTAGCTGAGAAGCAACCAAGTCCACATGGAAGAAGCACACCAGTCTGTGTAATGATGTGTTAATGGGATCAGGTGTCTAAGACCCAGAACAAAATCATACCAATGTGAATAGGGGGGAGGAGTACAGAATGTAGACCCAAAGTTCATCTGTAGACAATTGGACATTCCCTTACAGAAGGGTCGCCAGGAAGACTGACAAGCCAGTCAGTTTGCAGCACAGCATTGATGAAACATACAACTTTCTTCTAGTTCTATATTGCTCTCCCTCCCCCTCAACTATCATGACTTCAGTTCTACCTTACAAATCTGACTAGACCAGAACATGCACACTGCTACAGATAGAAGCCTGTAACACAGGGAAACCAGGACAGATAAACCCCTCAGGATCAATAATGAGAATAAAGATACCAGGAGGGAAAAGGGAGGGTTGAAAGAGGGGTAACCAATCACAAGGATGGATATATAGCCCCTTCCGAGGGGGATGAACAACAGAAAAGTGGGTGAAAGTAGATAGCGGTGTTATAAGATATGAAAATAATTTATAATTTATCAAGGGTTCATGAGTGCAGCCAGGGAACTGATACCAAGGGCTCAAGTAGAAAGAAAATATTTTATAAGTTAATAACCCCCAACCTCATAGTTTCAAAGAATTGGCCTGTCAGTTCTCATGTTTCCAGTGACCTGTTTTCCATTTGTTTTGTGTTTTTATAAATAATTTTATTGGGTGCTTTACAGCTTTACAACAATCTTTGTATAAGTTGTATCAAGCACATTTGTACATATGTTGCCATCATCATTTTAAAAATATTTTCTTTCTACTTGAGACTTGGTATCGGCTCCTCGTTTTTCCCTCGCTCCCCCACCATCATGAACTCTTCATAGATTATATATTATTATTTTCATATATTATATCATCAACTGTCTCCCTTTACCCACGTTTCTGTTGTTCGTACCCCGAGGAGGGGGCAATTATATGTCAATCATTGTGATCTTTTCTCCCTTTTTCCCCTTTCCCTTCCAACTTCCCCCTACCATTATGGTATCTCTACTTCCATTACTGTTCCTGAGGGGGTTCTCTGTTCTGGTTTCTGCATGTCAAGAACTCTTATCTGTACCAGTGTACATGCTCTGGTCTAGCTGGATTTGTAAGGTAAAACTGAGGTTATGATAGTGAGGGGGAGAAAATAGTAGAGGAATGTTGTCTACTTCTGGGTGCTGTACTACAGCCTTGGCCAACTTGTCCTTCCTTGTGTCCCTTCTGTGAGGGAGATCCAATTGTCTGCAGATGGGCTTTGGGTCTCCGCGTTGGTCCCGCTTGTTTGCATCAATATGATTGATTGTTTGGGGGTCTTCTGATTCCCCTGATACCTGATCCTGTGAACATCTTGTGATCATACAGCCTGGTGTGTTTCTTCCATGTGGACTTTGTTGTTTCCCTAGATGGTCCCTTCAAGCCATTTAGCTTCAAACCTTTAAGACCCCAGACGCTGTATCTTGTAATAACCGTGTGTCATCAGCTTTTTTTAATCACATTTGCTTATGCACCCATTTTGTCTTCAGCCATTAGGTCAGGAAAGTGAGTATCACAGAACGTCAGGTTATTAGAACAAAATGTTCTTGCATTGAGGAAGAACTTGTGTAGAGGCCTGATGTCCGTCTGCTACCTTAATACTTAACATAGATATAAATACTTATGTTATATTTACATAAACATAAAATATATTTGCATAGACCTATATCCGTATCATGATACACTAGTATATTTACATATATACATGCCTATATTTATTCCACTAAAAATGTCTTTTGCCTCCAAGTTTTTTTCTTTCCTCTTTTCCCACTATCATGTATATATACTATCATGTCATTTGCTTCTCCATAATTCCTCTTGGCTACATTGCACTTGATCAGATCCCACCAGACAGATCAAATGCCACCAGACATTCTATGCCCTCTCTCCCATCGATTTTAGATCTTTTGTTATTCCCTTGTCCCTGGGTTTGTTGGCTCCCCCCACCATTTCTCCCACATTCCCTTCTCTCCCCATCTTTCCCCACATGTCCCCGTAGAACTGTGGGCCCTATTGTTGTCTCCTCAGGATTGTACACAATCCTGCCTTTCTTATATAGATGGATATTTATTTTTAAAAGTCTATAAGTAGTTCCAGGTCTGTTTGCTGACCTTTATGAATGTTTTCTGATCACGTCTGATGAGGTGCCAAGCCCTCTCTCCTGAGTCAGAAGTCTGTTTTCGAGATTCCTCAAGGACTTAGTTGTTTTGTCCCCCTTGCTGCTTTGTTGCACTCCCTTTGTGTTTTGCCCTAGTGTTGGGTGGGGGGGGGGGGGTGTCAGACCAGGCATAGTTCCTGCATTGTATCTCCAGTGCTCTCCCCAAGGTACTGTGCGTCAGTTAGGGGGCATTGGCTGCTCCGAGCAAGAATGCTGTCCTTGAGGCTTGATGGGTCAGGATGTGGTTCCCCTTCTCTCTTTCTCCCTCCCTCTCTCTCCTACCCCCTCTCTTCCCCTCTGTCTCCCCCTGTCCCTCCCTCCCTGCTAGTTTGCTCCTGTGTGGTCTGGGCACACCTGCCACTCTCCCTGGGGTAGATCTTCAGTGCTCTGTTCTCTGTAGTGGATTCTTCTGGGGGAGGGGACTTGTTTTCCATTTGTATTGATTTTATATTAAGGGGTAGATATTTTTGTTATCTTTAAATATCATTCTGTAAGTTTTCTTGAAAATGCTACTGCAAATAGTTTCCCCTTCATTTTTTGTCTAAATATAGGTTATATTTTTCAATCTTTCAGGAATGTCTAACCAACTAATAGAGATGACTGGGAGATGGACACCCCAGGAATGTGGTTTGGGGACAGATAGAGATCATGTGAAAGACCAATCGGTTTTAATTCTATAGTCTTTTTCTTTTATTCCTGGGAATATAGTATACTTTTGATTGTGGATAGCATAGTCAGTCCACACACAGACAGAGCCACAGGACTCTAGAATTATTTGGTGAATTTAAGTTTATGTCATTAAAATTATCTTGGAAACCAAGTCTCAGCAGCTTCATTGTTTCAGTGTAGGTTACAGTTTGTTGGAACTGAGAAACAGAAACATTGCTTGTTCCTCAGTTTACTGCACGGATTTTGTAGTGTCTTTGCAAGTGAATTTCTTTAGAGGAATATTTTTATCTACTCACTGCCCTACGTTGTTAACTAACACACACACACTCTCTCTCTCTCTCTCTCTCTAGAGTGTGAATTATGTGGGGTTTACATATTAAATCATGTTTGTATTTACTAACTTAAAATAAGCTTGCTGTGTTAGCCTTCCCTTTTTATTCCCTTCCCTCTTCTTTTTAACAGAAACATATTTACCTGTTTTCTTTAACAGTTGTTCCGAGAAGTACGAATCATGAAGATACTGAATCATCCTAATATAGGTAAGAGATTCATATATGTAATCTATAATGATGCATGTTCTTTATTGAGTATTCATATGAAAAAATAAGATTTTATAGTATTTTATATAAGCAGAAGAAAAGCGATAGCATGAGTGATAAAGTGAAAAAAGTCTTATTTTGGATAAAAAGTTTTTAAAAAATTAACTAAAGTCTATAGATGTAGTTTCTTAATATTATGCAGTCTTCATTGAAAGTATACATATGATTTCAAAATAAATACATAAAAAAATCTTCCTTTTTTTGACTCCTTATCAAATCTCCTTATAGAGTTTGTTGGGTGTTTAGGTATTTATGAAAAATCTATAATTTGATAATATACATTTGTGTTTGAGCAATCTGTAGGTAACAAAATACTTAAAATTTTTCAAATTGATTGCAATTTTAATAAATTAATTTCTGTAAGTTCATAATTATTTCCAATCTTTATAAGGGTATTGATCAAGTATGTTATTATATGAAGTAATTTGATAATAAGTGCAAAACAGTTATTTGAATCTGTTCAAAGACCCTTGATTTTTTTCACATTCAAAAATTTTTTCTACAAAAAAGCATATCATTGTGAATGAGGGGGAATGCGGAGTGGAAACCCAAAGCCTATCTGTAGGCAACTAGATATTCCCTTACAGAAGGGTCACAAGGAGGAGACCACAGTGTAGTCAGGATGGTGTGTAGCAATGGTGAAACATACAAGTTTCCTGTAGTTTTTATATGCTTCCTCCCCCAACTTTCATAATCCCAATTCTACCTTACACATCCGACTAGACCAGAGGGTGTACACTGGTACAGGTAGGAACTGGAAGCATTGGGAATCCAGGACAGATGAGAACCCCTCAGGACCAGTGGTGAGAGTGGTGATACCAAAAGAGTGGAGGGAAGGTGGTGGGGTAGAAAGGGGGCACCGATTACAAGGAACACTGTATAACTCCCTCCTTGGGAGACAGGTAACAAAAAAAATGGGTGAAGGGAGGCATCAGACAGTGAAGAAATAATAATATTATGTTACATATAATAATTATCTGACAAAAGAATAATTTATAAATTATCAAGGGTTCATGAGAAAGGGTCATGGGGAGGGAGTGAAAAATGAGAAACTGATACTGAGGGCTAAAGTGGAAAGCAAATGTTTTGAGAATGATGCTGGCAACAAATGTACAAATGTTCTTGACACAATGGCTATATGGATGGATTGTGATAAGAATTGTAAGACCCTCCAATAAAATGATTTAAAACAAATAAAAAACTTTAGGTGAAATCATTATAAAAAGAAAATGGCTGAGCCCCAGTGGCATAGTGGTTGTGCGCGGGACTGCGGCCCACTAGGATGGAGGTTCGATTCCAGCTCATGGGGCAAAGACTGGGCTTCCTACTCCCACCAACTGAGGGCAGTGATGCCAAAAAAAAAAAAAAAAAAGAAAATGATGACAACATAACGCACAAATGTGCTTGACACAATAGATGTATCCATAGATTGTGTTAAGAGCTGTAAGGGCCCCAAATAAAATGATTTAACTTTTTTATCTTTATTAAATATATTAATGTGACTATATTTTTATAATTTGATAGTTCAGTAGTTGTTTACCACATACTTTGATAACATTACATAATTATTTTAAAATTCTTTAAAGTTTTCCTTCCTGTGCCAAAGATTACTTAACATTACATAACATAGTCTCATTTAAGCTTTGGTAATTTTCATTTGATTAGTCTAATGTTAAAAATCTCCTTTTCTTTACCATATTTTGATTGGAACAAACGTCATTTTTTTTAATCCCAGAAATTTTAACTACCTTTTGAAATGGCAATTGGTTTCATATCATTTAGCAATGTTTTTGTGTTTGTTTGGGTGTTTTTTGGTTTTGCTTTCCCTTGGCAATAATAAGACCCTTAGGATTTTTTTAAATTAAAAATTACAATTAATTATTTTTTGTACATTTCTCTTTGGTTTTGTGTTGCCTTAAATTTCTTGAAACACCTTCAGACTATACTAATAGTGATGGAGTCATACCTCTGATTTCTTTTTTCAGTAAAATTATTTGAAGTTATTGAAACAGAGAAGACCCTCTATTTAGTCATGGAGTACGCCAGTGGGGGTAAGGATGAAGGGGATTGATGAAAGTTATCTTTGATGAGCCATGTGGAATTATCAGTGCCTAAATGTTCATTATAATTCATTTGTCTTCATTATTGTTAATGGATCTATTGTTAAAATTCCTTTAGAGTATGTCTTTAAAAAATTCTGTGTTTGCTTTGAAGACTTTAGTTTACATTGAATGATTATTTTCTTAGTTAAAATATTTTCAGGGAGACTGAGCCCTGGTGGCATAGTGGTTGAGTGCGGGACTGTTATTTTACCTTTTCTGTGTTATGTGTGATTTTGTAGGTTGAATTTTGGGTCTGGCAATGCTTAAAAATTCTCCATATAAGTTAATAGTAATTCCTACTTCTCTTTTATGCCATTTCTCTTTAAGTTCCTTGGAACACTACACTTTGACATAGCAGAGGGAACCAGTATGCCATAATCCTATAGTGACTACATACTTTTGATTTTAAGCAGGGAAGGCCTCAAATACAGAACATATTTTTTGAAGTTTCTAGTAAAAGCATGTCCTGGGTCAGATGTTTATTCTACTGGCTATTCATATATGACAGATTCTAAATAATTATTTTCTAAACAATCCATAAAATATTTCCACTTTTAAAAGTCTTGATCTATGTTATTTTTTATAAAGTAGGAGACTGAGATGGTAAGGAAATACATGATATCATTTGTTAGATAGTATAGTATATATTTTGACTACTGAAGAATGATCTTTAAATACTTGTGTGCAATGGGAAATCTCTTCTGCTCTTTACATCAAATGAGATATCAACTCAAAATCACTGTTCTCTTAGGCAGAGGGTTTCCTTTTCTCAGAAATGGATTTAAAATTTATGGAGTTAAATAGTCTACTTAATAAAAAAGAATACTTAAAAGGTGGTATTAAGGACTCAGAATTTAAACAACTGAAAAAGAAGGAGGGTAGCTGAAATTATCTAAACTACATTGACTGGCTGTTTAATATTCAGCAATATTCTCTTCTATAGAAAAACTAAGTGTCGAGTCCTTTTAGCTAATAGTTTGATAGTCATAGATTTTTGGTAATTCAATTTATATGTATATATATACTAGAATAAAGGTTTATTATAAATACTTGAGCCATATGCTTTTATACTATCTTAGATTTCTAAACAATATATTACAAACTTTTTTTTGCTTTCTTAGTTGTCTAAATAGATTGAATACTTTAGTTGATTCATATTTTTGCAAAGCTGTTTAATTTTAAAACAGCTTAATTTTAAAATTACATTAATAACTACCATGCAAATTTGCATAGAATCAAAGTCCATAGTAAAAGTATAAATCTATAATTTATAGATTTCTTAAGTATTTCCCCTATCCATTAATTCTATAACATTATGCAGTCTGGGAACCCTAGAGTTATTGTTGGTTCAGTGAGACTTTTTCCCCTTTACCTTTGATCTAAACTTTGGGGAGTGGGTTTGTACCCACCACTGCTCTGTGGGAGAAAAGACCTGGTAATCTGTCTCTGTAAAGAATACAACCCAGCAAGCTCTGTGGGGCAGTGCTATCTATCCTTGCAGGGTCGCTATAAATTGAAATCAACTAAATGGCACACACAATTTGTGGAGTCTTCTGTGTTCAGGAAAGTCCTCAGAGCTCTGATAATAATAACATGAAGTTAGTTTCAGTGAGGAACATTGGTATAGTCAGCGCTCTCTGGGTGCTAATGAAGGGGAGCAATGGCTAGAATAACACAGAGTCAAGGGAGGGGGTTATCACTGCACTCCTTCAGTAGCAGAGCCAGGAAGAGCAGTGTATATTATTAGGTATGGAATTTAGCCCCATTTATTCAATCTAATTCCCAGTCATAGAGTTTCTTTAGCTCTGGGATCTTGCCAGTCAGCAACCCTATAACAAAATCAGCATGGTTCAGTGACAGGAAATGTAGAAGCATTTTTCTAGCCTTTTTAATCTGTTAAAAAAAATGGCAAGGTGATTATGGAAAATAAAGCAGATTTTTTTTTCTCTGAAATGTCTAGATAATTTAAGCTCGAAGCTGAATTGCACACAAAAAATGGAATCACACTGCCTCTTTCCTCGGAATAGATGCGTTGATTTTGGTTCATTAATGAGGCAGGAGTTTAAGCCATCATTAGTCCAAAGGAGCGCATTAAAAGTAGATGTTGGGTACTGTGGAATGATGTTTATCCCTGCCTTTGTTTATGCAAGTCATTTATTAAATGTTTTTTGGTAATTATCTATTACCAGATAATAGTCTGGCCCTACAAATACACAGTTGTGCTCAAAAACAACATGCCTGCCCTCAGGAAAATTGCATGCAACTCATAAATACACATTATATAATAAGTTAAGTTAAAGGCTGAGTTGCTTAAAATCTGGCAGATGAGCATTCCACAGAGAAACTAAAGAATATCCCCAAATTTTAAACTCTTGGCGACCTGTTTCCAAGCTTCAACTCTTATGTCTAGAAGTAAACAGTGATCAACTGCTATGACAGGTGAACATCCATTCATTTCTCTGTTCTCATCCCATTTAATCACTCAGGAATGCTTGATAAGACATACTGTCTGACATAAAAGATGTATGAGTTTCATCTGACATATGTCCATTTCATATTTATTTTGAAAGTTGTAATGAATCCTAGGAAGCTTTACATTGTACAATATGTATAGTACCTGCACAGGTACAGTGTGTCATTTATTGAGTGCTTACCATATGTCAATTACGGTGCTGGCACATGCATTGTTTCATTTAATCCTTACAACACCCATGTGAGGTAGCAGGCACAAGGTAGAAATTAGGCCTTCATGAAGTTAAAGAATTTTTCTAGTGTTACCCAGTAGCTAAGCCAGACTTCAGACACAAATTGTTCTGATTCTTACCATGTGTTTTTAACTGCCCTGCTGAACTTATAAGTCTTCTAAGCTGCTTTATGAGTTCTTAATAATCATGTATTTCTAAATATATTGTAAGTTACAATTATTTTTTCCTCTCCTCCCCCAATCCCTACCATTATAAGAACAATTTCTTAACTCTCTTGTACAAGAGTAATAGTTTACTGTTAATATATGTAAATGTAATTCACACTCTTGACGAAAGAAAATGAAAACAGAGGAACTTAAAGGTTTTTATAGAAAACAGTGAATCAGACTACTTCTTCAATTTTTAATTATTTGCAAATTATTTCTACAATTTTTTATTGGCAGCCTCTGTGTTCTGTCATGGGAATGAGAGTACAAATAAAGTATGTACATCATAATGGTATTCAAGTTTATTTCGGGTAGTAACAGACACAAGAATAAGTCTATGTAATTTAAGTATCAAAATATGTGAAGTGAGGATACAAATAAACATAATCACCTGCCAGAAAGATAAGAAATCATTGTCACTGGACATAGATGAAATTTAAACAAGACTGTATGATGGTAAAATTTAAGAGAGGAATTATAATATGATCTCATTTTGTTTGAAATGTAGGCTCCCAATACAAAGCTAATTTTTTATTGCCTGTATGGGACTTCCTTTTATTAGAATAGACAATGAAGAGTTGACTGTATTTTTGCATGATACTTGAAAGCATAAGGCATGTTTTCTTGGTTATGTTTTTATGGCATTTTGAAAAAGTTTTGCTAAGAGATAAAGTGGCTTGATACACAAGTCTGTATGGTTTTTCCCTTTCTTTTTTCTACTCATCTTTTAATTTGTGACTTAATAGATCTAAAAGAACATGCTAGGCCAAAAGTAGGTTGGTTTTTTTTTTTCCAAACAAGGCAAAAACTTGAAAATGCGTATATTGTAAATTGACAATCCATGTATGTTTTACTACCTGTTTTACCTTTCCAATTCAGGTGAAGTCTTTGATTACTTAGTTGCCCATGGAAGAATGAAAGAGAAAGAGGCCCGTGCAAAATTTAGGCAGGTATGGAAAATAGTTTTCAATTTTGCTTCATGGTATGTTTACTGATAAATAGTTAACAGTATCACAAACTGGAATTCAGTGGATATGGTGTATTCAAAATAAATATATTCCTTCTTTCTTACACATTTTAAGAATAGAAAGCTCCTGAAAATGAAATCTGATCTTTCTTAATTTACATTTAAAATAATTGCAGAAGAGTACTGTTAGATGGTCTTCAAGAGTGGATTTTTTACAGGGAGGACTCATCTTCCTAGCTCGTTGGAAGTCATGGGGATACACTTTAGATTGAGATATAGCAGGAAGTTTTCATCCCTTGGAGCTTTATCCAAAATCTGAGTCTGTTTAGCTTTATTTCTGCAGCATAAGTGTGGACTATTCAGAGGTCTATGTTTTATTTACCTTTTAAATTAAAGATATGTTGATCTTAGAACTCATGTTTTTATATATCTAAAGAATCTGGTCAGTTTTATTTAGCCAGATAAGCATGGGATCTTGCAAATGTGACAGAAGGATATGGTAAGATACTTATATTTTCAGTTTAACTTGAATAAGACTTGTAACAGAAATGATAAACAAGAAAAAGTAAGTTAAATTCAAGTTTCTATTTTTTCAGAAATGAAGTTATTCAAATAGACACTCTATACATACATTACTGTAAAAGCAACAAGTTAGTAAATTATGCATTGTTCATAAAATTTATTGGAATGGAATTTCAGTAGGAAACTTAACTGTATCCCAAACTTTACCCTAGTGAGTTTAAAAATCATTCATTTAAGATTTCACCAGGGCAATGATACAAGAAAAATTTTTTAAAAAAGAGTTCAATATGTCTTCCTTTAAGTTTGAACACTACTCCACAATTTAAGGGGCCCCGTAATCAAAATATGTAAGAAAGTTCAGAATAATGTTATAAGAAATTTACCCGTCTTTCTATTTTAAAAATGAGAAATCAAGAAAGAAGATGTAAAAGCCTTGTTAATATTTGATTCACCCCCCAAAAAACAAACAAAGCATGCCCCAATTATTTGAACTACTTTAAAATGAGTAAATTTGTTTTAAACACCTGCATTATTAATACCTCACAGAACTATTACTTTTAGGAACACAATTTGAGAAAAGCTACATAGCAAAGGGAGCATACATAGTTCTTTTATTAAATGTAGATCTTTAGAAGCATTCAACTGAAAATATCTGACTCTAAAGACAACGGGTAAGAAGGAAGCAGCCTTGAGAAACCCATGCCTGTTGAGCTTCACTGTGCGAGATTGTTTGCTGCCTTGGAGTGGGAGCTCTGGCTTCCGGTAAAGGACTACAGCCATCACATTGCCTGTCATTATTCTTTCAGTACCACCCCGTCTCCATCGTTTTGCTGACAGACCAGCAAGAAAATTCCACCTGACATTGCTTTATCTACTTTAAATGATAATGTATATTACTACTTATTGGTTTCTCCATTTTAGATATTTTATGTTAATTATCATTAACATGGTTGTGTAGAAAACATACTGAAAACTATGGAATTAGGAAGTTGAAAATCCCTGCTGTTTTAAAGAGCAAACCATCTTTTCTTTTTTTTTTTGGGGGGGGGGGGGGCATCACTGCTATCCGGTGGTGGGAGTAGGAGGCCCAGCCCCACTGCTGGAATTGAACCTCCATCCCAGTGGGCCGCAGTCCCACGCACAACCACTATGCCACCGGGGCTCAGCCCCGCAAACCATCTTTTCTAATGGGTAAGAATGAGGTAAAAGCTTGGGACACAGATATTTTCATACAAGTCCAAATTATTGCTAAGGTTCTTTGCCTTTTTGCAACAAAGGCTGAATTATTTTGAAATTTCATATGGACTAACTTCACTTTCCAGGAACTATTTTCTTAAATAGGTTTAGTTCAAACTCATAAAAGGTGGGAAAATGTGAATTTTATTTTCCACTATATTATTTTTGTTTTAATAATAAATATACCGTACTGTCAAGTAGATATAAGTATATAACAGTAGGATACACACACACTCACATATTTAACCGTATAGCTGTACCCTTAACCTTACTATTAGTTTTGTTGCCAAAGACACTAGGACAATTTGTGACCACTTATTATGTACGCTGTCTGCATTCATTATGATTTCAGATCCTACAAGGAAATCATTGTATTAATTCACTCTTACAGTACTAAGGCTACTATTTACATTCTGGGCATAGATAAGGCATTAAAAAGCAGCTCCAACAGCTGTACCTCACTGCAAAGCACTGAGCTTGTAGTCTTTAGTTCACTGGTTGTAAATCATGCTTTCAAGATCCGTAATAGGAAATTCCTACTTCTCATTTACGAAAGTACAGAATTTTGAGAGGAGAGTGCCTGACCATTGAATGATGCAGTGAAGTTTGGGCTTGTGAATGGGAATTCCTGCAGTGAGTCAGAAGCACAAAATTCCAGAACTTCAATTTCATGACAGAGAATTGCTCACTGCTAGGCAAGTGCAGCTGTGTAAACCACCACATTTGGTCTGTTACAGAGTTCAAAAAGAAAATATGCCTAAGGCAGAACATTCTCTGTAACTATCTTATCAGATTGAGGGCTTTGGCTCAGGAAATTGATTTCAAAAGTGCCTATAAAACTGCTTTCCTAGAGAACATTTTTTGTGATTGGAAATTCATGAACTTTGGTCTTATTAGGTAACAAAATCATTGTCCTCTAACATTCCTTCACTGTATAGCTTCAAGCAAGTGACTTGCAAAAGATAACATATCAGCAAATTTCTGTCGTACATGATACAAAAATAAATATCCTTGTATTATCAGAAGATGAGGGGGCTTTGAAAAGTTTATTGAATATTTCGATTTTCTTTCTTTAAAACAATTTTGTTGGTACATAATCAACATATCCTACAATTCAGTAGTTCAATCATATTAAGAAGAGTTGTACAATCATTACCACAGTCGATTGTCTTCTTTATTATAATCAGTTATCAGTCCCCCATTTCCACCCAACTTTTCCTGCTATTCTCCCAAGAAACCATTAATCCAGTTAATTTCTTTTGAATTATACCATTATCTTTTAATTCTATTTTCCACTAAGATATATAGCCTATATTGTTTGTTCATTAACAGTTATCAACATGCACTTTAAAATTTATGTATTTCTTGGCTAATCCATTTTTAATGTATTTAACAACTAGATATTAGAATTTCCAATCATATAGCTTAAGAAAACCAGTATTACACATATTAATTAGCTTCAGCTATATTTTAGAGACTCATATCAGATTGATAATTCAGAATCACTGTGCTAAAAATGTGCAGTGGTTCTACAAAAGCTGTGTGGTTTATTATTCAGAAGTTTTTATCAGTCTGTTTTTGAGATCACACTCTCACTATCTCCATTTTCATCTCACACCTACATTTCTCATATTTCATTATTGTTAATATATTTCACCATCTTAGCTAGCCTCACCTCGCCCCAAATCTCCACAATTTAAAGTATTACTGTCCTTCAGAGGAAGTGACCAGATGGTCAGCTGTTAGCCCAAAATTCAAGAGTTCTGCCATCCTCTCCATAGGACGATATAACAATCAGTTTGTGTAAAACTTTACAACCTTGACAACCCTGTGGTCAGTTCTCTTCTCGCTTGTAGGGCCACGATGAGTCAGAATTGACTCTTGCAATGAGTTTAGTTTCTTTTGGTACCCTTCAAGTGTAGTTTAGATGAAATAGCTCATACTTCACGAAGCATTTCCAAGGGAAAGTATTCTTTCTTGGTTACCATTCCTGACCTCTATGTACTTCTGATTCTACTCTATTTTATAGTTAACCAAATTTATGTTTTCTCTTTCCAATTAATTAGATTATAAGCTCCTTAAGACAAAGGTCCATACAGTGTTAATTTTTGCATTCCCCTCGCAACCAACACATTTTCTTGCATATATAGCAAGTACTCAATAAATACATTTTGAATTGAAATAAATATTTGAATTATACATTGCTCATTGTGTATTGATTTTATTTTGAACTCATGCCTCCTGCATTTGAACCACTTGCTGATGTAGCTTAGAATATTTTTATAATGATGAAATAGCCCTCTTACTACATGGGAATTCTTTTCTTTTTAACCCACATTCCTGTTAGCATGGTCATCTGTTCCACCATCTCCAGACTTTAAGATAAAAATCTCATTTCTGTTTCCTGTTTAAATGCCTGACCAACATTCAATATTCAGACTGTGTTGATGTTTAATCAAATCAGCAGGATTTAATGTTCTACTGTACATTAAAATGGTCGTCTATATAACAGATGAGCCTGGCCTTAGCGGGTTTCTGTGTTGGATTGTTAACCACAAGATCTGCAATGTGAACCCACCCAAGATGAGGTTTTCTGCTCCCATAATGAATTACAACCTCAGAAGCCCACAGGGGCAGTACTCCTCTGTCCTTAGGATTCCAATGAATCAGAATTGACTTGGATAGCATTGAAATGTTATCGGTAATTATTACACATCAAAATAACTCCTCTAATTGGTTGTGATTATAAGTGAAATGTATAAAGTATCTCTTAGTTGTTATCTGCATAGCTATTACAGACTTATTTCTCATTTGTTCTTTTGCTGCTAACCTTGTTAGGTGTATCCCTTGTTTCTCTCTAAAGAACCATATGTACCATTTAAAAATTATGACCTCATACAAAATCTGTGTAACAGCAGAGGAATACTTTGCCCAAGTGAATAAATAGCAGATGTTAAGACTAAATTTCATTATTTCCCTCAATTTTTTGATGACCAGTTTCTTTTTAAGGCATGAAAAAAATGCCCCTTCTGTTGGGTCTGTTTAATATGAACAGATGAAGAGAGTTGATAAATTCTTTATACATTGGCTTCACTAAGGCAGCATGCCTTGAACACACTTGTAATAATTCTTAGAATAAAGTTTTGATTTTAGAACCAAAGCCAATTATGTTGAAATAGTAATTGAGAAAAGCTTCCTTTCTAACACAGAAATAAATTATATGACCCAAATTACCAATTGTACATATGTAAGCAGAGAAATATAACAACTAATGATCACAAACTCTGAAAAAAGCATGCTAGCCTCTTTTAGCAAGAGAACATCAGTTTTCTCTATTTTTCATACTTAGAAGCATAACTTTTATTGCTTTAGCTCTATTAGGTATACTTTTCTGAAATAAAAAGAACAGTGAAATGATTACCATAAACTAATACTTTATCTATATTTGAGGTCATGTGAAAAAAATCAGTACACTTGTAACATGAAATCAATTTGAATGTTTTATCTAAATGTTTATTTCAGATTGTATCAGCTGTACAGTATTGTCATCAAAAATGCATTGTTCATCGTGACCTTAAGGTGAGCAACTAATTTTATACCAACAAATTCTAACTTATTCTCAGATATTTAATATTAGAACTGTTCCTTTTGGTTGCTTAATATGTAAAATACTGTGCAAGATAATTAGTTCAGTTCTTAAAAATAACAATTTTGGTAAAATGTATATGTAAAAATACCATTTTCTAGTATGAAAATCTTTTCTTGACTTTTCATAATAGTAACCTCATAGAATATTTGTCCTTTTGTTATTGTTTAACAAGGGTAGAAGGGAGAATGTGGGAGAAGTCCCAGATTAGATTGTAGATAAGGGTAAACTTGGTTGAAGGGGAAGTAAGTGAACAATAATTAGAAATTAAGTAAGTGAACAATAAGAAATTAAGAAAAAATGATGGAAATGGGAGGACTCTAGGAAGTGTGCAAGAATTAAAAGCAACAAGTAAATACTGTTACTTACATAATCACCACTTGGAGTGCTGATTTATAAATGGATGCTTTGATTGATAGACAGTCTGAACAGATGGAGAGAGGAAAAATTTGAGCATACCTATGAACATATGTGTTTCATATTTGCTTATGTGTTTTTACCTTTCCTGGATATGTAACTATGAATGTAGTGGACCATCCAGGGGACAAAATTATGAGAACTTTTTAGACATAACCAAACAATATTAGGAGTGTTTCACTGGGCTTATGGATTCCATACCATAGCCTCGGGAGATAGCAACGCCATTTGGGCATAGCACTGTTCACAAGGGCAATGTTCTAAGTCTACATTGATGAGCAGTGACTGGGCTTTTCAAAGGTCGTGAGCAGTCCTCAAGTTGGAGCCATTGGTCTCTCCTACTTGGAGCAAAGAAGAATGATAACAACTGAAAGACATGAAAACAGTTAGTCCAGTAAACTAATGGACCATGCATACATCAGTCCCCACATGTCTGACACCAAAAGAACTGGATGATAATCAGCTACCACTACCAACTGCTCTGAAAGAAAAATGTGGACCAGAACTCAGAATCATAAAGAGAGACCCGGCTTATTGGTCAGATAGAAACTGGTGAGATGCCCAAGACTATATCCCTGAGACAACTTTTAGATTTGGAACTGAACTTGGTTTGTTTTTGTTTTTACTTTTTTGTAATGAAAATGTATTTAGTTACATTAGAACTAAGGTTCAGACCTTAGAATAATCTGCCTTTTAAGACCAAAAAAGTAGCATTTACCCCAAATAAGAGGATTAGGAAAGAAGGAGAAATGAGAATAGAAAGAAATAGAGATGGATGATTTATAACAAAATGTTTATGAATTGTTGAATGGAAAATTTAGGCACTGTAAGCCTTAAACTAAACCACAATTTTAAAAAATGTAATGTCACTTTAAGTCATTTAAGGGTATAGTCAGTGATATATAGTATATTATTTATGTTATATAACCATCATTATTTATGAAACTTTTAAAAATCATCCAAACAAAAGAGTAATACTCGAGCCAGTAATTAACTGTTGCCCCTGTCTTAGTTACCTAGGACTACCCTAGCAAAATACATAAGTGACTTTGAGGAGCAGCAATTTATTGCCTCACTGTTCTGGAAATCTGTATTCAGGGCATCTTGCACTTGCTTCTCCTACTTTAGAGAATGAACTTTTCTTGTTTTGTTCAGCTTCTAATAGTTCTGGGTGTTTGAGCAGTCCTTGGCTTCTAGATATATCTTTACATGGTGTCTTTTCCCAATGATTTACTCTGTCTCTTTCTTCGCCCCTCTTATAAGCAGCACTCAGAAGGGAATAGAACACATCTTGCTACTGTGTGACCTCATGCAGTTAACTGATAACAGTTTCAAAGAAAAACCCTATTTCCCCAATCAAGGTCACATCATAGAACCAGGGGTTTTGTACTTCAGCATATCTTTTGGGAAGACCAAATTCATTCAGTAACATCCCCTCCTTCGAGTCCTGATAACTATTAATACTTTTTCCCCCCTCTATGAATTTGCCTGTTCTGGGTTTTTTGTTTTGTTTTGTTTTGTTTTTTTTTAAGGGCATCACTGCCCTGGTGGTGGGAGTAGGAAAAATTCTCTTTTATTTATTTATTTTTTGACATCACAGCCCTCTGGTGGTGGAAGTAGGAGGTCCAGCCTTGCTGCTGGATTTGAACCTCCAGCCCAGTGGGCTGCATTCCCACGCACAACCACTACGCCACCGGGGCTCACTGTTCTAGATTTTTTATATACCATATATATTTGAGTATAAGCCACCTCGAATATCGGCCACGGCACCTAATTTTACCCCAAGGCTGCATTAGAAATATGCTGAAAAACTCAGCTTCTACAGGAGTCTATGTGGTCTGTCGAATCAGGTGACTTTGTGAGATAGGCATTGGGCTGCTAACTACAAGATTGGTGGTTCAAAATCACTAGCTCTTCTTTAGTAGAAAGATGAGGCTTTTGTAAAGATTTATAGTCTCAGAAATCCTATATAAGGTTGCTGAGTCAGAATTTTCTCCATGGTAATGGGTTTGGTTTTCGTTTGTATAGTATCTTACCTTTTGTGTCTGATTAATTTTGCTTAGGGTGTTAGACTGTGTTTAGTTAGAGAACAAATCCAGGGAAACTCATATCTGTGTAAGAGAGAGCTTTATATCAAAGAGTAGTTGTATATTAAAAAAGCATCCAGATTAAGTACATAAGTCCAAATTGGCCCATAAGTCCAAACATAAGTCTCTCATCAGGCTTAAGCAGCACATGCAGTGATGTATAATGTAGGACGATCACAGGCTGAGTGCAGTCTTGGGGATCCAGTGGTGGTGGGCGCATCTCCAGAGATCTGGCTGCCATCAGTGTGGTTCCAAGGGGCTTATCAACAGGAAGGTGAAACAGAGAGTGCATCCTGCCTTCAAGAAGGAAGAAAGGAAGTTCCCAGAATACTTAAGAGAAAGCCATGCCCACAAGGAGGCAGCATCAGGCAGTGACCTGATTCACAGGCTAGCTTCCGTCACTTCATTCTTAATATCTTCAGGTTGACCTTAGATTATGTAACTACTACCCTTAGCGTAATGTTTTCAAGGTTCATCCATCAGAACTTTATCTTTACTCAAAGCTAAATATCCCATTGGCATATATACCTTATTTTCTATATACATCCAACTGTTGATGGACAAATGAGGACCGTTTAGCTATTGCTGTGAATATTGCTGTAGGGAACAAGAGGGTGCCCCTCAAAAAATGGATTTATTTTTTCTTTTATAAAGCAGCCTATGGCCTCCAAAGTATTATCTGTGATTTCATTCTTGAAAACATTTTTCAAACTTATATGTATGGATGGCTGACAGCACCTCTTTCATTTTTTTCTTCATCTTTTCTAGTCAAATCGATGTCCTTTCCTGTCCCTTTTCATTTGTGGAAACAAAAAGAAGTCACATGTAGCAAAGTCAGGTGTGTGTGGCAAGAGAGGCATGCTATTTTTTTTTTTTTTTGCCAAAAGCTGGTGCTGAGATGACTGCGTAAACAGGTGCATTGTTGTGGTGGCAAAGCCTGTCCCCGTCTGCCACAAATCAGTTCTCCTTTTTTGCACACTGTTATGTAATCTTTTCAGAACCTTTAAAGAAAAAGCTTGATTAATAGCCTGACTTGGTAGAATGAACTCCAACTTCACTACAAGTCAACATTTTCATCCATTAGGGAAGTTGACAAACATCCAGTACAAGGTTTGTCATCAATCAACATTTCATCTTTTGTGAAATGAGAAAAACACTTATATACTTGAGTTTTTCCCATAGCTCTGTCCCTGTAAGCTGTGTTCAACATCACAATAGTTTCTGCGGCATTTTCCCACAGCCTCATGCTGTTCACTTAAATTGGACATCACATAAAACAAAGTCCGAGTGAAACAGCATTTATAAAAAAATTCACTGTGACCAGAGAGAACCTTCCCAGGTGATGCCACTGTATGCATTCACTCAGAGTGAGTTGCTTAAAGTTCACCTAGTGGGAAAAATATATACTGTGATAGCTCTGCAGGGTGGAGCTCTTTTCCCTTTTATTTATTTTTTTGGTACCCCCTCATGTATATTGGCATACAAGTATCTGTTTGAATCATGCTTTTAATTCTTTGGGATATAAACATACACACACCTCTAGAAGTAAAATTGTTGGGTCATATGGTGAATTTATGCTTACTTACCTTTTCTGAGACATTACCAAAATGTTTTCCATGGTGACGCAACATTGTGCCTCACCAGTACACACCAGTAATATGTAAGTGTTCCAATTTCTTTACATCCTTGTCAATACTTGTTTGCTAAAATATCCATATCAGGGAGTGTGAAGTGGTAATTCATTGTAGTTTTGATTTGCATTTCTCCGATGTGTAGTGATAGTGAGCATCCTTTTGTGTGTAGATAGGTCATTTGTAGATCTTCTTTAGGTAATATCTATTCGCCTTTTGTCTATCTTCTTGGTTGGCTTTTTTACATATTTGTTGTGTTACAGAAATTCTTTTATTTTTCTAGATATCAAACCCCTATTAGATGTTTTTCTCACATTCTGTAGTTTGTCTTTTCACTTCCTGATAATAACTTATTATATATGATTTTTGAAGCCTAATTTATCTTTCTTTTCTTGTGTTGCTTATATTTTTTGGTTCTGAGTCTGAGTACATGTCAAAAATGAAGCCCTGAAGCATTACATCTGCATTTTTATTTTAAGCATTTACTATTTTTACTTTTTGAAATAGTTTTATTGAGAAGTAATTACTATCATATGCAATTCAGTAGTTCCGCCATATGAAGAATTATAGTTATCACCACAGTAAACTTTGGAACATTTTCTTCCAAATGTTCCAATTTTTTTACTTCTCATGCTCAGATCGTTGATCTATTTAAGTTAATTATATGTTCTTTGGGGTAGGGTTCTTTTGCATGTGGAGATAAATTTTTCCCACATAATTTGTTAGAGAGACTATTCTTTCCAAAACGAATGGAGTTGGACCACTATAAAAAAATCACCTCGCAATTGATGGCTGGAATTTTTTCTAGGTTCTCTATTATATTTCTTTGGTCTACACGTATGTACTTATATTAGTACCACGTTGTTTTCACTACTGGAGTTTTGTAGTGAGCCTTTAAAAATAGGAGTTGTGAGTCTTACAACCTTTTTCTTCCTTTACAAGATTCTTTAGGCTAATTGGGATCCCTTGTGATTTCACATGAATTGGTGGATTGATTTTTCTATTTCAGAGGAAGAAAAAGACTGTTAGAATTTTCATTGAGGTTGTGTTAAAACTATATTATTTTGGGACTTACTTCACTACTTCGTCTATGTACACAGAATATATTTCCATTAATTTTGGTCTTCTTTAATTTCTTTTAGCAATGTTTCATAGTTTTCAGTTTACAAGTCTGTGACCTCGCTGGTTAAATTTATTCCTAGGTATTTTATTCCTTTATATGCACTTGTAAATGGAATCCTTTTATTTTCTTTTAAAATTACTGTATAAAATCAAACAGGTGATTTTTTAAAAAAATCATTTTATTGGGTGTTCATACAACTCTTATCACAATCCACACATATAAAAAGGAACTCATGGTAAAACAAACACCTTAAGAAAAAAAAGCTAAAGAAACTAAAGCTACAGAGACTGTCGAAAAAGTAGGGGCAAACTTAGGGGGTCCTAAGACATGGCATAAATATACTGCTACTGTCAAGCATAACTAAAAACACAAACTGCAGAAGACATATTAGTTGTCTGGAACCTTCTAAAAATTAGACAACCATGTACATCAAATGACTTCACCAAAAGACAAAGAAGAGAACCCACAGACTGGGGGAAACTTTTGGCAATAGCATATAGTGTAAGGGGACAATCTGTAAAGTGCATAGAAAATTTCAATACCATAGCAAGAAAAACACAACCCAATTTTTAAATGAGCAGAGGCTATGAACAGATATTTCATCAAAGAAAGCATCAAGACGACCCCCAGAGAGAGACTCATAATCTTTAGGCAATCAAACCAGCCAAGCTCCCTGCCGTGGAGTTGATGCTGACCCATAGTGACCTTTCAGGACAAGGTAGAATTGCCCCTATGGGTTTCTAACACCAACTCTTTTCAGGAGTAGAAAACCAGTATTTCACCAGCTGAGCGACTGCTGGTTTCAAACTGCTAGCCTTGCACTCATCAGTCCAAATCATATTTAGTAAAATCACCAGGACTCCTTGAGAGATGCAAATCAATGCAACAGTGATAGTAATAGCAAATTTAGAAAGAAAGAAACTATCAAATGCTGATGATTCTGTGACAAGACTTAAACCCTCACACACTGGTAGAATTGTAAAATTCCACAGCATCTGTGGAAAACAGGATAGTGCTTTATTTAAAAGTTGGAAATAGAAATGCCATATGATCTCGCAGTCCCACATCTAAGGGTATATACTAGAGAAGTTAGACCCATAATGTGAATATATACCTATGTATTTAAGCTTAATTCAGTAGTAGTCACAGTAGCAAAAAAGGACACAATTGAAATGCCATTAATTGGATTAATGTATAGACAAATGATGGTCCATCTATTCAGTGGAATACTACTCAATGCAAATTAAAGATTGACAATGAATCTGAAACACTCATGTTGAACCTGGAGGATATTTTGTTGAATGAAATTAGTCACAAAGGTTAAAGTATTATATGTGTAAAAAATAAAGGTTTTCATACACAGAAAAGGGTTGGAGAGTATAAACACATTAACTTGGGTGAAGGAGAAAGCAACATACAATGGGGGTGGGGGAAGAGAGAGATTATCCCTCAAATATATAGAGAGATTTGCTATAGGATACTTGCTTGGATACTTGCTATGAGGAAACTTGTATGCATCATCACTGCCTGGCTGCCCCTTGACTGGTCTGTGTTCTCCCTGTGATTCCCCTGTAAAGGGGTGACCAGTTACCCACCAGTGGGCCTTAGGTGCCCACCCTGCTCTCCCCCTCATTCGGAATGATGTGATTCTTGTTCTTTGATGCTCAAGACCTGCTCCCTTCGGCCCTTATTGATCACACAGGCTTCCATGTGGACTTTGCTGTTTCTGTGCTGAATGACGACTCGTTTATCTTCAAGTCTTTGAGACTCCAGACGTTCAATCATTTGGTAGCTGGGCACCATTGTTTCTTCTACTCTGTTTGCCTCTGTATCCATTTGTCTTCAGCGATCGTATCAGGAGTCAATTAGCCCATTCTGTCAGTCTGGGTAGACTAGAGGAACAAATTTCATAGACACACTTATGGATATAAAGAAAAGGTTTATATACGAGGAACAGGACATTGAGAAAACATCCCAGCCCAATTCAGTTCAAAGTCATAAGTCCGATATTAACCCATATGCCCGAAATCAGTCTATAACGTCTCCTTCCAACTCACGACATCATAGGTCAGTGGGTGCAGAGTCCCGGCGCTGGCAGGGGTCTCCCCTTGGCTCCCCACTTCCAGGGCTCAGGGTCCAATAACAGCAGAAGCAACTCATCGCTGGCAGAGGTCTCCATGTGGCCGCCCCAGCCTCAGAGGTCTAGCTCCATCAAGGCAAAGCCGTGTGGTCTCTCCACTGGCTCCTCCAGCTTCTCGGACGCTGCCATCCTGTCTTTTCCGTGATTAATTACTTCTGAAACTAACTCCCAACAACTGGGGAAGATAGCTTCTCATCTTCACGAGGGAAATATTGCGAAATTTCCCAGAAGTCTCAGGAGAAAGCCATGCCCACATAGAGGTCTCTTTGACTACTCAATGGCTATCTCCAGATTAACAGGCTAGACTCCACTCCTACATTTCAATCATAAAATTAACATAAGCACATGACTGCCACAGTCCATTGATTTAGTTTTTTGTTCTTTGATGCCTGATACCTAATTGTTTCAGCACCTCATGATCGCACAGGCAAGTGAGCTTCTTTTATGGTGAGTTTTGTTGCTCCTGAGGTTGATGACTGCTTCTTTATGCTCAAGCCTTTAAGACCCCAGATACTGTATCTTTTAATAGCTGGGCACCATCAGCTTTCCTTACCATTCTTGCTCATGTACCCACATGTCCTCAGTGGGCACCTTGGGGATATGTGCACACAGTGATTTGTGCATTTTTTCCCCCTCGTTTGATGTCTGTTGCCTAGACCTTTTACCACCTTGTTGCCACACTGGCTGTTGTGCATCTTCTGTGTGGGTGTGGTCTCTTCTCAGGTAAATGGTCTATTGTTTATCTTCCAGGTTTTAAGACTCCAAACGATATATCCTTTGATAGCTGGGCACCATCAGTTTTCTTCACCATATTACTTCAATGATCATGCACCCATTTTACTTCAATGATCGTGTTGGGCCAATGAGCCTCGTGGAATACCAGATTCATAGAACAAAGTGTTGCAACAAGATTAATTTACATATTGATAGCCACAGTGGGCTCAAAAATAAGAAAAAGTTATAAGGATGCCATAGGATGGATGGTGATTCATTCTGTATTACATAAGTTTGCTATAAATTGGTGTGGCAGTCACCTAATCTGGTGTCAATTTGAGGATTACGAGTGTAGGGTTGGAGTCCAGCCTGTCAATCTGGAGATAGCCAATGAGACTTCTGTGTGGGCATGGCCTTCTCCTGAGAATTCTGGGAGAACGGGTACTTCCTTTTTGAAAGCAGGAGACACTCTCTCACTTCCTTGGAGACACTCTACTGATGCACTACGCTGATAGGCCCCATGCCCCGGGAACTGGAGGAGCCTCTTGGAGACCCCTACCAACTCTGAGCTGCTTACAATGCCACTGGATCCAAAGACATTTTATCCATCTGACTTGTGATTATCCTGCATTCAGTGCCATTGCATGTGTTATGTGAGTCTGAAGAAGACTTTATAGAGTGATATCAGGCATATGGGCTAGTATCAGACTTGTGGGCTTGGACTGGATTGAGTTGGCATGTTTTCTCAATGTTGAATTGCTCTTGTGTATAACCCTCTTTCTTATGCTCATATCCATGTTTATGTATTTGTTTCTCTGGTCTACCTGGACTAACTCGGTTGGAACCAACTCCATGCCCCCTGACACAAAAGAAATTTATTCCTAAATAGAGTGAATATACAAGGGAAAAGTTGAACATTTTTTAGCTTAGCCAAAAACCTTGAGAGGTTGCATCACTTGACAATTGTCATCCATAGTCCACAAAGAAAATGTTCTATATCCAATTTTGGTGAATAGTGCCTAGGAGCTCCAAAGCTGTGAGCAGCCAGTTAAGGTGTAACCAAGGTCTCTCATTCTTTGGAGCAAAAGAGAGTGAGGAAAATCAAAGATACATGTAAGTAATTAATCCAATGAATGAATTAACCACACAGACCTCTGACTCCATGACACAGACCAGAAGAACTAGATGGTGTTCAATTCATAACTACCAAATACTCATAAAAAGGAATCACATTAGAGAATCCTGAATAGAATAAGAAAGATATAAGGACTAAAACTCAAAATCATTAAAACAACAAAATAGGCTTATCATCAAGCCTGTAAACCAGTTGAACCTCTGAGGCTGTGGTCCTTAGTTACCCTTCAGGCTTGAATTGAACTCATCCTTGTGGCTCTACTTTCAGCCAACCAATGGAACAGTCTATCAGGGGAGTAATTACCCTAGGAAGGTGTGCACAGCTTAGAAAAATCCCCCATTCGTGATCAAAAGGACTACATTTGACCAAGGACTAAGTTCCAAAGGCAGGAATGGTAGACAAGTAAGAAGATAAAGGGGATATATAGAGTAGAAGTGGAATGAATGGTGAGCCAGTGTTACATTGTATGGATTGGGCTCAATATATGAAATAAAAAGTGTATGAATTGGGCTGAGCCCCAGTGGTGTAAGTGGTTGAGTGTGGGACTGTGGCCCGCGGGTTTGGCGGTTCAAATCCAGTGGCAGCTCTCAGAAGCAGCACTGGGTAGCGCCCACGACCACCAGAGGCAGTGATATACACCCCCCCCCCCAAAAAAAAACAAACAAACTATGAATTGTTGAATGGAAAACTGATCAGTAAACCTTCACCCAAACCACAATAAAATATTGTAAATAGCAGCTTTTCTTCCATGGCCTTAAAATTAAGTCTTGCGAATTTAATTCTGAACAGTTAGTTATACACAGTAGTATCACGTTTAGCCTTTGGTATTGTATTCTTTTTTTTTTTTTTGGTATTGTACTCATAAAAGAGAATTTTAAAAGTATCAGTTACTATCAGAAACAATGATGAGTATTTTTATTTTATGTGGGCTTTTTACAATATCCTTTTGTTGTTTTCCTCTTAGGCTGAAAACCTTCTCCTTGATGCTGATATGAATATTAAAATTGCTGACTTCGGTTTTAGTAATGAATTTACAGTTGGGAACAAATTGGACACCTTTTGTGGAAGCCCTCCCTATGCTGCTCCCGAGCTATTCCAAGGGAAAAAGTACGATGGACCCGAGGTGGATGTGTGGAGTCTTGGCGTCATCCTTTACACATTAGTCAGTGGCTCATTGCCATTTGATGGCCAGAATTTAAAGGTACCAGCAAGATTTTGATAGTGTGTTTTTATGCTCACTTGTGATCATTTGAAAAACTAGTTATAAGTGCTTTGTCTTGCTTTTGGAAGGAACTGCGGGAGCGAGTCTTACGAGGGAAATACCGTATTCCCTTCTATATGTCCACAGACTGTGAAAATCTCCTGAAGAAATTATTAGTGTTGAATCCAATCAAAAGGGGCAGCTTGGAAGTAAGTAATATTTTGTACTCTAAATTTATTTAATAGTTCAAACGTCCAGAGACTGAGGGGTTTATCCATTCAAGTTTTTCCCACATGATTTTTAGAAAGACTTCGATCATCTCATTTATCTTTTGTGTGTAGCCAAGGGAAATGACTTGAGTCTTTTCATTGCTCAAAAGTACCACATGTTTCTCTAAAGACTATTGTTTCTTTTTGGTCCTACAGTGAAGGACTGAGCATAGCAAAGAAAAGAAAAGAAAAACATAGAAATAGAAATAAAATTGACTTTTAGTTGAAGAAGGAAGAAAACTTAGCCTTTCTCACAAAGCCCAAAATTATAGATATTTCTATATTTCTTACAAAGCCCCAAATTATTGATACTTCTCATCATCCCAGAATACTTACAGGTATTTTCATAGAAAATATTGGAAACAGGCATTTCATTTCTTCATAAAGTGTTATCATCTTTCACATCCCATATGTGTGATTATTTAGAATAGTAGTACATTGTAATAATACATGATACCAATAGTCACGCACTCTAATAAGTCATCCTACAATTCCATTTTCATAGAAGTTCATGTAGCCAACGTGCCTAGTCATTTTTCCTTCTGTCCCTAAAGTTAGAATAACATATACCTTAATATTTTATGTCTTTGTCTTTGAGAATGATCATCTTAGTATATAATAAAATAATTTCAGAAATTTAATATGTATTGTTTAGTGGTGCTTTTTTTGCCTTCGTTTATTTGCCTTCGCAGAGAGAGTAGAAAATCCAGAGAATTAACCTCCTTTAAATTGTGCTTTTGTAGTGTAGCAATGGGGCTTTCTGGCACGGACGCCATGCTGGTTAGGAGACAGCCTTTTAGTGAACCATCCCTGTGTACAGAGCTCTCAGGTTAGTTTGGGCTTGGTAATTTTATTTCCACTAGTATTTCTCACCAGGAGATAAAGTATGTTTTAATGGAAGTTAAGAGATGGTGACTTCCATTGAGAAATTATATTACATGCTTTATATTAGTGAATTAATTGTTAGACCTTCTGTTACAGAGACATTGATTTACCTGTGATTAGCTCCTTCCTATGACATATGTGTGTTCTTCATTGGGGCCATATGTGATATGTTAATAATTTTTTAATAGCTTGTGCAGTCTTTTTTTTTTTTTTTTAGTTCTTGCAGGGCTCCTTGTATTTTATTTGATGCTATGGTAGATATGGTCCAAACAACTCCAGTGTATTTCTTCTGGTAGATTAGAACTTCATTAGGTGGCAGCACCCAAGACATATAAAGCAACCAGGAGGTATTTCGTAGATGCTTCATGGCTCAGAGAGGAGTGGAGATCTTGTTTACACGATTGAAGGTCAAAAAATTTCATCAATCACTCAGTTGGTTTAGGCATACCACTTTCAATAGTGTGAACTCTGAAGGGCTTGTCCAGAGAGATGAAGTCTAAACAGCTAAGTATATGAGTTAGAAGCTTGTAGACAATATAGATGGAATATTGTAAGTTTTAATTAGGCTCCATATTCTTTGTGAATGATGGAGTTTTGCCTATAATCAAATATCAATGAGACATAGGAAAGTATATTTTCATATGTGCATACATGTACATATTCATGTATACACATATATATTGCATCTAGATCTGTATTGACTAGATGTGGTCAATATAGATGTAGACATCACTATCTGCATCTTGCTTATAAGCTTCTAACATACGTATTTGCTGCTTTTTTAAAAAAAATTTTTCGTGTTTACTTATTTTATTGGGGGCTCATAACATCATTTATCATAATACATAAATATATATATTGTGCCACACTTCTTCACATGCCTGTAGCTGTTATCACTCTCTGAACCTCCACCTTTCCATCCGAGCCTCTGATCTCAGCCTCCCATCCCTTCCCCTCAGCCTTGCTCCCCACTCCCCCACCAACTCTCAATACTCCATAAATTATTGTTTTGTCATAACTTACACTGTTCGATGTCTCCCCTTACCCTCTCCCCCAGTGTCTGTCCCCCCGGTAGGGGGTTATATGTAGATCCCTGAAGTTGGCTCCCCTTTCCACCCACCTTCCCCCCACCCATCCAGCAGTTTCATTCCCACTACTGCTCCCACAGGGTTCATCCATCCTGGGTTCCCCGCATTTCCTTTTCTCACCTCCACAGTAGTGTAGAACTGGGACCGTGACAGTTGGAGGGAGGAAGCCTTCAGGAACTGGAGGAAAGTTGTATGCTTCATTGCTACCTCACTGAGCCTCACTAGCCTGTCTCCTCCCCAAGATTCTCCTGTACAAGAGTGTCCAATTACCCACAGGTGAGCCTTGGGTCCTTAAGAACCCATTTTCATACCACAGCTGGCCCAACTTACTGAGTAAGGGTTGGGGCTCACAGATGAAAAGGACCCTATGCTTCCAAATAGGCAAACTTAAACCGCAAGTTTAGGGAGTCCACGTGACCACTGCAGGCTTGTGACCTCTTGGCCACAAATTCGGACCTGGTTCCCCGCTGCCCTTTGAGGATGCCAACTACAAACTGGGACGTCCTCCGTGAGCTGTTTATTCCTACAATCTGATTAGGTTCGATAATGTCACTGTAATGACTCACAGATTTCACAAAATATTATCATGCCTATAACTACAAATTTAAAGATACATAAGATGAGATGTAGGAAGATTCTCAGCACAAGGCTTCCTTATTCCAAAGTATGCACTGCCCTCCAAAAAGCAGATATTCCTATTCTTTCCTAGCCTCCTGAAGTAGTTGATGTAGTCTTTCAAGGTTACTCTCTCCTCCTCTGACCAATTCACACTCACCAGCACAGATCCTGTGGTGTGGCATGCAAGCCCCAGACTAAGGGACTCCATTAACTAAGGGTTATTTCTCTAGGGCAGACAAAGGCTATGTAATCTGTGACAACAAGGTCCCTCTCTCCACAAGCGTGTGAACATACATTTTTATATGGGTAATAATTTGATATTTTTTAACTTCATATGTTATTATTAAATGGTATTTCCAACCCAAATAGTGATCCTACATACAACATAACAAAATACTACCCTGTGTTGTGCTATTGATGTAGTTGGTAGGTGCCGTCAGCTCAGTTCTGACTCATAAAGAGGTAGCTGGTCCCACAGCATCCTCGCAGTCATTTCTGTTGGAGCTCATTGTTGTACCCAGTGTGGTAAGCCATCTAGTTGAAGACCTTCCTCTTTATGATTAACCAAACCTAGTGGTTTTTTTCCCAGGGACCGAGAGAACATGTCCAAAATGTGATTCTCTCCATCTTCCCTTCTAAGAAACATTCTAGCTGTATACATCTTCCAAAACAAATTCATTCATTCTTCGGGAAGCCCGTGGCATGCATATTCAATATTCTTTAGCACCATGATTCAGATGTCTCAATTTTTCAGTCTGCCATATTCATTGTTCAACTTCCACATGCATGTGAGGCAATTGACAATACCCTGATTTGGGTCACACATCCTTTACTACTTAAAGTGAATTCCTTGCTCTCTAACACTTTTTTTCTTAGAATTGTAAATAATTAAAGGGGTTATATTTTGGATCATCAGCTTTGCATTCAGCAGTTTTAATTAGTAATCAAAACTCCCCAAATTTACCCTTTGCCCTTCTTTAATTTCTCTTCTCCCTCTGTGGGTCACAAAATCTTGACAACTTCAATATTTCCCTCATATATTGATTTTGCCTATTGGTCTACTTGTGACAGTTTTATCTTACGTTGACATGTAATCCATACTGAAGGGTACTGTCTTTGATCTTCATCCATAAATGCTGCTCCATTCTCAGCAAGCAAGGTTGTGTAATCTGCATATTATAGCTACTTAATAAATCTTTCGATCTTTATGCCAAGTTCTTCTTCATATAACTTACATTTGGGGTGATTTTCCCACCACAGAGATTGAATAAGTATAGTGAAAGGATAAAACCTTGACAGCCACCTTTTCTGATTTTAATACATGCAGTATCAATAGCTCTTCCGTCAGTACTGATGGTACTTGTAATCACATTCTCCCTCCTGAAATGGTTGAACACTAACTAGTTCTTTTTGGCACAGACACTGTACCCTTCCATCTTCTTTTAATGTTTCCTGTTTAGTATTTCCCCCATAGAATCCTTCAATAGTGTAACCTGAGGCCTGGTTTTCTTCTTCAGTCTGCACTTCCCTTTTGGTTGTCTATTTCCAAGTACTTGTGCATTTGATTGTGCTTCATGACCGTGTCTTCCCTAACCGCCCTATGAAATCTCTGTCCAGTTCCAGTTCTTTTGCATCATTTCATATGTTTGCATGAGCTACTCCACCCAAGTTTCAGAGTCTTCTCTGATTTCCCTTTTGAGCGCTTTCTTTTTTGTTCTTTTAATGACTTTTAGCTTTCTTCGTGTCATCCCACAACTCATTTGGCCTTTGGTCATTAGTGCTCAGTGCTTTAAATCTGTTCTTGAAATGATGTCTGAATTCAGGTAGGATATATCAACGTAGCACTTTAGCTTTTGACTCTTTAGCTTCAGCTTCAACGTGTCAACATAAAACAAAAATGTCACAAGTGGGGCAGTCGGCAAAATCACAAAAAAGAGGGGGAAATACTGAAATTGTCAAAGCTTTTGTAATCCATGAGAGAGGGTTACCTGTAAGCAATTGATGGTCAGTTCCACAGTTAGCTTCTTAGTGTCTCCATCATCTCTTTACTCAAAGTATGTAGACCATCTGGAAAAGTTCATATGAATAGTCACTGTTCATTTTATTGAGAAAAGGATATTGCTAATGAATAAATTATTGGTTTTACAAAATGCTATCATGTTAGCACCAGCTTAATTTCTATCACATGGCTATACTTTTTCAACTGACAATACTTTTTTTTTTTTATTTCATAAATCACCCCCCACCTTTCCCCTACCCTCCTGGTATGGCTACTCTCAATATTAGTTCTGAGGGGGTTATCTGTCCTGGGTTTCCTATGTTTCAACTTCTTATCTGAACCCATGTAAATGCTCTAGTCTAACAAGATTTGTAAGATAGAATTGGGGTCATAATAGTGTGTGTGTGTGGGGGGGGGTAATTAAAGAACTAGAGAAAAGTTGTATGTTTCCTCAGTGCTATACTGCATGCACCCTGACTGGCTTGTCTCCTCCCCATGACCTTTTTGTAAGGGATGTACAATTGCCTACAGATGGTCTTTGGGTCTCCACTTTCCACTCCCCCTCATTCACAATGATACGATTTTTTATTCTGGGTCTTTGATGCCCAATACCTGAACCTATCGACACCTCATGATCATACAGGCTGGTATTCTTCTACCATGTGGACTTAGTTGCTTCTCAGTTAGATGACCTCTTGTTTATCATTAAGCCTTTAAGACCCCAGATGCTATATCTTTTGATAGCTGGGCACCTTCAGCTTTTTTCACCTCCTTATATACCCATTTTGTCTTCAGTCATGTTAGGGAAGGTGAATATCACAGAATGTCGGGTTATTAGAACAAAGTGTTCTTGTGTTGAGGGAGTACTTGAGTAGAGGCCCAATATTCGTCTGCTGCTTTAATATGTAACATATAAATATATGTTCATAGATTTATTTCCCTATCTTTATATATAAGTATATTTACATATATGCATGTATGTATTTAGACCTCTATAAATGTCTTTTGTCTTCCAGTTCTTTCCTCTATTTCCTTTTACTTTCCTCTTGTTCCATTGTCATGTTCAGTCTTCATTCAGGTTTCAGTAATTTCTCCTAGCCACATTGCCCTTGATGAAGCCCCATCAGGTATCCTACTTCACCCTGCCCGACCCCCTGTCAATTTTAGGTCACTTGTTATATGTCCTTTCCCCAGGTTTTTGGCATCCCTAAAGTGAGTCTTTTATACTTCCCAGTATTTCTTTCCAAGTCTATTTCTAAATTATTGAGATTTACACCAATAAATATTGGTTTTATCTTCCTCGTTTATTGAAATATAGCACTTCATCATGGCATTTTCTCCTCCACCTTTCTTCCCTTCTTATTTTCCTGCCTCTTCCCTGTCCTGCTGCACACCCACCCCAAAACCCATCTTGTAGTCTTTAATCTTTTATCATTTTGGGTGAAAATAATTTTTATTCTTTTTTTTACCTTTATAATGATGGTGTCATAAAATATCTTTATGAGATTGACTAGCATGGCTAAGCATAATTTCTATAATTTTGTTGGGTATCTTAAGGTGTTTTCTAGGATGCATAATATTCCATTATATGAATGTACCAGAGTTTGTTTATCCGTCCCTCTGTAATTGGGTTTTATTTTTAATATTTCCATCTTTTTGCTATTATAGAAATTGATATAATAATCATAAATGTGCCTATTTCTATTTTTGTCTTTTATTTTTAGGCTCTAAGTAGAGAGATTGTGTAGTATCATAAGGTATTTGTGTTTGCATTTGTTTAGGGAAGTGTCATACTCGTCTCTAAGTAGCTATACAATTCCCCAATCCCACCAGCAATGTGCGATGGTTCCATTTTCTGTATATCATCTCCAATCACATATTACTTGTTTTTTTAAAAATTTTGTTGAATGTCATTATGAGGTGTTATCTCACTCATACTTGTTTTAATTTGTATGCCTAGTATGGGTAATGAACGTTAGCATTTCTTCATATGATTGTTGGTCATATGGATATCATCTTTAGTAAACTGTCTTTCATGTCTTACGCCCACATTTGACTGGGTTATTTGTTAATTTTCTTACTAAAGTGTTAATAGTTTTCTGTAGATTTTTTAAATTATATTTTAGAAATTATATGTCATTTTTAAACATTTCCCCCAATGTATGAGTTCTTTTTTTACCCTTTTTCTTTTGACATCACTGCCCTGGTGGGAATAGGAAGCCCAGCCTTGCTCCTGGAGAGCTGCTGCTGGATTTGAACCGTCACGCCTGTGGGCTACAGTCCCGCATACAACCACTACACCAGCAGGGCTAAGCCCCTCTTTTTACCCTTTTGATAAGATGTTTTGATGTGCATACATGTCATAAGGTCCTAGTCATTTATGAGCTGCTGCTGGATTTTAACTGTCACACCAGTGGGCTGCAGTCCCACACACAACCACTATGCCAGCAGGGCTAAGCCCCTCTTTTTACCCTTTTGGCGAGGTGTTTTGATATGCATACATGTCATAAGGTCCCAGTCATTTATTTTGTCTTCTGTTGGGTACTTTTCATAATGTCCGGGAGTGTATTTATGACCCATATGTTTGTCCCTATTTTTCATTGATCTTCTTTGGTTCTAAGGTTTATATTTAGGGCTTTATTCTATCTTGAGTTTGTTTTTGTGCATGGTGTGAGTTTTGTGCCCCGTTTCTTTTGCAATCATTGGAAATCCAGTATTTCTAGAACAATTTTTTTATCTCTTCCCCTCTTAATGTGTTTTAGTCCTTTATAAGAGGTAAGGTAACTGCATATACTTGATTATATTTCTGGGTTCTGAATTCTAATCCTTTGGTCTTCGTATTTATCATCATACTAGTATCGAGCTGCTTTGATTACTGCAGCTTTACAATTGGTCTTAAAATCTAGGAGTGAAAGGCTTCCTGCTTGGTTTTTGTTTTTTAATAGTGTTTTGTTTATCCTGGATTTTAGTTCCTTTCATATAAAGTTGGTTTGTTTTTCCATTTCTTGGGAGAATTGTGCTGAGATTTGGATAAAAATTGCATTGAATTTAATAAGTACATTTTGTAATATTGGCAATTCCATTTTATTTAGTCTTCCTATCCATGAGCATGGATAGTTTTGCCATTGTTGTCTCTGTGGATTTCTTGTCAAAGTTTAGTAGTTTTGTTTTTATAAGTCTTTTATTTATCTCATAAAATTTATTCCTGAGGGGGAACCAATCTCATTTATTGATACATGACCACCACCTCCCACCACTCCCGAGGGGGACAAACAGAATTGTGGGTGAAGGGAGACAGTGGTGGGTGTAAGACATAAAAATAATAATTTAAAATTTATCAAGGGTAGGAGAGAAGAAAGGTAGGGATAAAAGAGGAGGTAGTACCAAGGGCTCAAATAGAAAGTAAATGTTTGAAAATAATGATGGCAACATATGTATTGATATGCTTGATACAAATGATGTGTGGAATGTTCTAAGAGTGTAAGAGCCTCCAATAAAATTATTTAAAAAAAATGGTTCCTAGATATTTTTCTTTTGTGTAGTTATTATAAATGGTATTATAATATTAATTATCCTTTTCAGCATCATCTTCAATATACCAGAATCTAAGTGATTTCTGTATGTTGATTATATGACCTGCTACATTTCCAATTTTTTCAATTAGTTCCTACAATTTTTTAATTGTATCTTTGGACTTTTCTATGTATAGGATTGATATAATCACATGATTCTTTATTTTGTGTATATAGTGGGCGATAGTGACTGTTTTTATAAAATTAAGCCATTCTTGCATACTTGGTATGAATTCCACTTGATCGTGATTTATTATTATTATACCTTTTGGATTCTGTTGGCTAGAATTGTGTTGAAAATTTTGACATCTGTATTCATCAGGCTATAGTTCTGTAATTTTAATTCTGGTGATATCTTTGCCTGGCTTAGATGTCAGAGTTCTACTTAATTCATAAAATGAATTTGATAGTATATTGTCCATTTACATATAGTGAAATAGTTCATGTAGAGTTAGGGTTAATTTGTCAGGGGAGCCAGCCCCTAACATATCGTGGGTCTGATAGATGCAATTGTATAGCAATAATAAATAAAGATTATAGTGAAGTCATAGGAAATGTGAGAGGTAGAAGAGAGATATGAATGACACATTTCTTCTGTTTGTTTGTTTGTTTGTTGTTTTTTTTCGGTGGGCATCACTGTCTCTGGTGGTCGTGGGGGCTACTCAGTGCCGCTTGATTTGAACCGCCAAGCCTGCAGGTCGCAGTTCCGCACTCAACCACTTACGCCATCAGGGCTCAGCCCATGAATGGCACATTTCATGGCAGCATATTCACCTCAGCCGCACTTGGTGGTCCACCTAGAGAGAGAGCACACAGGAGGAGAAGGCATGGGGAGAGGGAACAGGGAAGAGAGGGCGGCGAGGGAGAGGATTTGGGGAGGGGGGAGGGTGATGGAGGGAGCTTCTTTAATGCTGATCAAGGCTTATATCAATTTGGTGGGTAACCAAACGTCACAGGAAGGGGTCGCACTAAAGGTTATACAGTCATGGGAGGGGGATGAAACTAGGGATGCACATGCTATAGGAAGAGGGATAGGGTAATATGTGATAAGGTGGGCGGATCCCAGATTCATGATGGCAGCCTCACTTTGGATGTCACCAAATAGGTTTCTCTCATTCTCTGACTCTTCATAGAGACCATGAACAGTAGAGTGTGAAAACCCCCCCCCCCACACACACACACACACACACACTCCCCAGGGAGACCAGGCTGATGGTTGAAAGCCTTTAGGGAGAAGTAATCTACTGTCTGTAACAGCAGAGAGTGGGTCCATTCAGACAGCAGGCTGAAAGTGCCTGATCTCTTACCATGTGTTGGCAAGTAAACTCTAATGTTTGCAAAACCTTTGGAGACCAAGTTGTGGAAAAGTTTTGACCCACATTAACTCTTTTCTAAATACTTTGATAGAGTTTCTCATTGTTCATCAGATCAGGATAAATTCTTCTTTTGAAGGTATCACCCTTCTCTTTTCTTCTTTGGCTGCATATTATCTTTGTTCCAAATCAAAGAAGAGAGCATCTTCACTGTACCCTTCGTAGCCTTGATGTCCCCCCCCCCAGTTCAAATACTACTTATATTCCAAGACTTAATTAAAATCCTACTCCTTTATAATTTCTTCCGTAAAAATTCCAGTCCACACCACAAATTGCTCTTTTTGGTCTTTGCTAACACAAATTTGAATAGCTCATTTTACTGTGTACACAATTCCTTTTAGGTTTCATGAGTATACTTTATTTTCCCAAATAATTGACTTCACAAGACTTGTCACATATTTATGTCTCTATTTTACAATCACATGTATAGATAGGAAATTACTACCAAACATGAGGAAATGTAGACTGTTTGATGTTTGTTTGTCTTTAAACTATAAAGTTTATAGTTTTTAAACTTTAGACTCCACTGCTATACCTGTAATTCTTCCTTCATTTTTAGAAACCTCAGTTAAAATCCTCAAAGTTCTTTAAGAGGTCAAACCTTGCCCTCATTCCCAAATGAATTCTCTCATCAAGTGCTATAGATTATTGCTCTTTGGATTTTCTGTATCCCGTTTGAGTGTAGTTCCAATCTCTGTGTCTTTATCCTGGAGACTTTAACAGCTTCCTAAGGTCTCTTGGTGCTGCCAAAGTCTTTTCTGCATTCTGTCTCACTCAAGCCTGCTATAGCAACCTTACTTTAAAACACTGCCCTGTTCAAATACAACAAGCTTTTGTACTGAGAGCTACTACAAGACATTGTCTTAAATACAGTAAAGGTAAGAACTAGACACAATTAATTGTAAGGGGAAAAGTATCATAAAAATAACAATAGGATATAAACAGAGTTCTCTGGGTCAAAAGGAAGAAGAGATGTGTAATTCAGATGGGAAGTTTTATTCATGACATCTGTAAATATGTTTGTGCATCTATGTTCAGGGTACTTTTAGGTCCTGGATATATATATTGAACAAACTAGGCCTGGAACCATCTTCTTTGGCACTTGTGATCTAATAGGGATAATTTAAAAATTAACTCAAAACAATTACATAACAACAAGTTGCATTATAAGCAAATACCAGAGTGTCATGAGAGAAAATAGCATGAGGGGACCAGATTTTCTGTATAAGAGAAACAATGAACTTAGAAAGAATGTAGGGAAACATTCCAGGCAGATCCAGTGGAGTGCCTTTTACTCCACTCAGGAAATAGAAATTAACACTCAAGAACCCTTCACATCATACTACCTTATCCATAAAATCACTGTGCGGATCATGCTCCTCTCTTTCCATTTCCCCATATCACAGTTGACAGGTGTCTTTTGTGGAAACCCTGCACATTCACTCCTGTGATGGACTTATAACCTAACCACCTTGCTCTTCTACTAAAGCTTCAGTACCACTAGTTTCTCCTTTCTATTGAGTCCTCCCCCTCAGCTTTATACATAAATATATTCCATTAAAAGAAAGTATTCTTCAGCATCATACGCCTCTGCCATACTACCTTCTTGCACCTGCCTTTCCAAATTCCTTGACAATCAACTGCACTTGCAGTCACCAATTCTTAGCCTTTTTACTTCACACTACACTCTGCATAGATCCCTTGTGTCCTCCCAATTTCTCTTTCTTCGGTCAATCTTTGGCTTTTCTTCCAGAATCTAACCTTTCACTTCAACTTCCCCTACATATCAATCTCATTCTATGGATAGCTGTTTTCAAAATCATAAAATTATAATCTTAAATTCAAAAGAATTAATGGGCTCCATTTGAGTTAATTTGAAGAAGAGATCTATTTTCAGATTTGTGATAATCTTTTTGTTGTTGTTGTTAAGGTTTTTTTCTTTTTTTTTAATTGGGGGCTCGTACACCTCTTACCACAATCCATACATCCATCCATTGTGTCAAGCATGTTTGCACATTTGTTACCATCATCATTCTGAAAATATTTACTCTGATTTGTGATAACCTCATACTTGTTATTTTTCTCCTTTGCTCAGTTTTAGTCCTCAAAATAGTAGCAACAAACACCAAAAGAACTCTCACCTAAAAAAAGAATGTTTGTAGGTGATGATTAAAGGGTAATTGAATTCCTTTGTATTGGGGTGTGTGTGATGGCAGTTATTTTTAGGGTATTTATATATACTTACAGGCTTCCATTTTTAATTAACTTAGCTACTAGATCCATATTAGCCTGATTCACTGGACCAGTGAATAAAGAAAGGTGTCAGCAAATAAAGTGGGCTGGATTAGAGAGGAACCGGTAAGAAAGGGCCTGTGTGGACTACTTAACAGTCCCAGGGGTTCATTATATTCTCTGAGGGTTCTGATATATTCATTGTGCTAGCCAATTTAGAGTGTACTACTGCAAATGCTGGTGCCTGATCTATGCATAAGCTTCTACCAGATATGCTTTTTGATGGGGCAGGATGAGGAACAAAAGAGGAGAAAAGTAAAAAGAAACGGGAAAGAACTAGGAGGCAAAGGGCATTTACAGAAGTCTAAATACAGGCATGTGCAGATGTAAATATATATATATGATTGGAAAATAGATGTATGTGCTTATCTTCATAGGTTTAGTATTATTGTAGCAGATGGACATTGAGCCTCTACTCAGTTACTCTCTCAATGCAAGAACACTTTGTTCTATTAAACTGGTATTCCATGATGCTCACCTTCCCGACACAATTGCTGAAGACAAATCTGGTGCATAAGCAAATATAGTAAAGAAAGCTAATGGTGCCCAGCTATCTCAAAATATGTAGTGTCTGGGGTCTTAAAGACTTGAAGCGGCCATCTAGCTGAGAAGCATCAAGGCCAACATGGAAGAAACACACCAGCCTGTGTCAACATGAGGTGTTAATAGGATCAGGCATCAAAGAACAAAAAAAATCCTATCACTGTGAATGAGGGGGAATGCAGAGTGCAGACCCAAAGCCCATCTGTAGGTAACTGGACATCCACTTACAAAAGGCTAGCGGGGAGGAGATGAACCAATCAGATGCAGTATAGCATCAATGAATTTACAACTTTCCTCTATTTCTTTAATGCTTCCTCTCCCTACCCCTCTTCCCCACTATCATAATCCCAATTCTACCTTACAAATCCAGCTAGACCAGAGGATGTACCCTGGTACAGATAAGAAATGGAAACACAGGGAATCTAGGCCAGATACATCCCTCAGGATCAATAGAGAGTAGCGATACCAGGAGGGTAAAGGGAAGGTGGGGGAGAAAAGGGGAACTTATCACAACCATCTACATAAAAGCCCCTTCTCTGGGGGACGGACAACAGAAAAGTGGGTAAAGGTAGACTTTGGACAGTGTAAGACATGGGGAAATAATAATTTTTATATTATCAAGGGTTCATGAAAGAGGGAGGAAGGGGGGAAAATGAACTGATACCAGAGCTCAAGTAGAAAGCAAATGTTTTGAGAATGATAATGGCAACAAAGGTACAAATGTGCTTGACATCATATGTATGTATGAATTGTGAAAAGAGTTGTACGCAACCCCCCAGTAAAATGATTTAAAAGAAAAGAGGACAAGAGAAAGAGCCTTACTAATTTTGGGAAAATCATATCACAAATCTGCTTAGTCCTGTTTCCCTTTTTCCTTGGTGTGCACCTTCCCCAACACTTCCCCTACATTGGTGAATAATCGCCAAGAATTTAGTTACTGAGTTATTTATAATATATACTATGTGATCAATATTTTGGGAAGAATTTTCTTAGTCAACACAACAGTATTCATATAGCCCCCACCTTGTTAGAGAAATGCTCTAGTATCCTGGGGATTGATGGGTGTGTGGAGTAGCCATAAGCGATACCTAAGAGGGCACAACTTCTTACTGGCCTGCAAATCAAACTAAAAGTAGCAAGTTCATTTAGAAAATGTCACATGATTTCTTGTGGTGTGAACCAATACATTCTCATTTCCTAAACTAAATAAAGAAAAAAGTACCAACTGAATGTTCTGATTGACCAAACATAATGTAGAGTTTGTTTTCTAGCAAATAATGAAAGATCGTTGGATGAATGTTGGTCACGAAGAAGAAGAACTAAAGCCATATACAGAGCCCGAACCAGATTTCAATGACACAAAAAGAATAGGTAAGTTTTTAAATCATATGAGTCGTACTGTCCCAAGACTGCATGGAAAAAACCTTCAGTCTGCCCAAATTATGTTTAAGAATTTAAATAGGAAGCCTTTTGCAATGATACCTTTCCTGGTGTGTATTAAAAATTAGAAATTTCACATTTATCTTCATTTATTATATATAATAGTTTAATTCCATTGTTGGCAACAGTGGGAGGGGGGGATGTAGACTACTGTAGATAGATGACATGTTTTCCTCTTGGTGATCCTGCACAGAAGGATATGACTGACATAAATACACATTTTAGGTGGGTTGGAAGTCAAGAACACAATGGCCCTCCCTTTCTGTTTCCATTATCTTGACAGTGCTCCCCCCCACCCCTTTGCTCTGCTAGCTCCTTCCTGTCACGTCTAGCCAGCAGTCTCCTTCCACCTGTTTCTCTTCATTTGTCCACCTTGCCCACGACCATCAGACACTCCCAGCCGTGAGTCCTCCTGGCAGCGTCTATCTGGCTTGAGGGCAGAGTGGAAGGGGAGGAACAGTTTAGGGTGGTACATACATGATCAGAAAAATGACTGTGAAATTTAGGCTTTCCAAAGTAGGACCAATCTGGGTGAGGGTCAAGAGCAGAAATTAAGAAGGGAGGGAATCCATTCCATGAGTGGCTGAGGGGGCGTTGAGAGGGAGAGAGGAGTGTAAGGGAGTGTCATGGATAATCGTGTACTGTAGCCCTGGCAGAACAAATGAGAGCTCAGGAATGTGTTAGGAAATGAAAAATGGGATTGGATCCATGAGTACAGATCACATGATGCAGATAATCTCTGTGCGAGACGTTGTGAACTCACAGTGTCTATTGCTATGGGATAGCTAATAATAAAGACGTTTTTATCATTGAAATCACACTTCCAGGATGTAGGTTTCAAGGTTACTGTTGGCATGCATGTCCATTTTTATGGACTTGTTTAACTCAAGTAAAATCTATTTTCAGACAATTAACTCAAGTAAAATCTATTTTCAGGATGTGTTTTGTTTGTTTTATTTCTAGATGTCATGGTCACCATGGGTTTTGCACGAGATGAAATAAATGATGCCTTAATAAATCAAAAATATGATGAAGTTATGGCTACTTATATTCTTCTAGGTAGAAAACCACCTGAAGTAAGTTTTTCTTCTTTTTAAATTAATGTAAATTTTATATTGAGGTGACTGGCATCTCACTAGCGGATGTACTGTCAGCAGATGTATTCTGTCCTGTCTTTGCAGTATTGGAATTAACAAAATACCCTAACGTTCTTTTACATTGGAATTCAAAAATCAAGGAGCTATCTAAGATATAAACCCTGTACATTCCCATTAAAATTTTAAAAAACTTGTTTGTTTTTTTAATTCTAATTACATTAAGAAACCTTTTTTTTTTAATCAAGATGCTAAATTATGAACTAATTTCATTTCTGGATACAAAGACAGATAAGGTCCCAAGATGTTTAGAGTTCTTGTGATAACATTAATTTTCTGATGAAAACTGTCGCCTTCCTTATTCGCTCTAAGGGCTGCCAGACTCGCAGTTTAGTCCTGGCAATGTGTCCCCTAGAGTTATGCAGTGCAAAACATGTACAAATGCAACAGTCCAGTGAAAGAACTGTGTGCAGAGAAGATGGTGCCTGAAATAAGAAAAAACAACAGCCTTTACCGAAAAGTGTAGTTTCTAAAGGATTTATAAAGATGGGCACCTAGGAAACAGTGGTTTGCTAATATTGTTTTAATCTGGTAGAGCATTGATACATGCGATTTCGAATTCTGGGGTGAGAAGAGCTCTGTAAGAGGGATCTGTAATAAACCAGGTGTCATCACATTGATTGTGACTCATCGCAGCCCATGTCTGCCAGAGTAGCTGCACCCCAGAGGGCTGTCAGGATTGGATTTTTTCAGAAGCAGATCTCCAGACCTTTCTTTCACGTTTTAAGGCAAATGATAACTGTTTGCACAACCCAGGAGCTCAAAGAGTCTATGATAAGGATCCATTCATTATCCATTATGAAGATATGAGACATAAAAGTATACAAACAGTGATTGAACTATTAAAACAGATGATCATTTGAGGAAACAAACAGCAGTTATAAATGTGGATTCAAGAACAGATCCCAGAATCTTTGGTGGTTATTTGACAGACATCTGGAGCTGAATTTATTCCTAATGAAATCATAGCTGTTAGTGAAACATTGCATTGAGCTGATATTTGAGTATATGGATAGTGGAGATCATTTACCTCATATACTTGAGTATAGGCCCACCTGACTCTCAGTTGGGGCACTTAATTTTACCATGAAAACTACATTTAAAAGGTGCTGAAAAACTTAGCTTATACACAAGTTTATATGGTGTGTGCTTAACTGATAACTAAAAGACTGAAGGTTTGTGTCTACCCAGAGGAACCTTGGGGAAAAGACCTAGTGAACTGTCACAGGTTGAGCCACAGAAAAGCCTGTGACTTTTACTCTGACACACAGGGGGCCACCAAGAGTCAGCATGAATCCCATCCTACCCCACAGCAATGCCCTTGGTTTCATGGTGTGCTTAGAGCAGTGCTCTAAGTAGTGTGAAAAGAAAGATGGGAAAGCCCCTGCCTTTGAGGAAGCCCTTAGTCTAGAAGAAAGATAGACACCCAACCGTGTGGTCTCGCCAATACATTCTCTGATTAGGGGGTTGGGCAAGGAGCAGTGAGTGCTCATATATAGGAACCCTCAAAAAGATCAAGACCAAGGGTAGAGGTGGACCTTAGTGGCAGGTAGGGGGTAGAATGGGACCAGGTGCCCCGTGAGAAATGAGGGGTAAGGAACCGTCAGGTTTTCTGAATAGATAATCTGGTTGCCTAAGGTCTGTTTACCAAAATAGGAAAAAGAGGAAAGTGGCGAATTCACTTTGGGATTGTTGACTGTGAGGTCCGTGTTGGCTGGAACTGTGTGATGGACATTTGGGTAAAAAACTCTGGATTTGAAGAGAGCTTTTGATCAAATTAAGATTTGAGGAGCTGAGCCCCGGTGATGTAGTGGTTGAGTGCGGGACTGCAGCCCACTGGCTTGGCAGTTCAAATCCAGCAGCAGCCCTCCAGGAGCAAGGCTGGGCCTCCCACTCCCACCAGAGGACAGTGATGCCAAAAAAGAGTCACACTCAGAGGAGCACATGCTAATGAATGAATTAGGAACCAACGTAAGGACTGTACATTCATTGATTCATTATTCCCATGAGGGGGTAGTGCTAGCGTGGTAGTATGGAGAAAAAAAAATTCAGTGGAGACACTAATAGTCCAAGAAATGATGCAGAAGGAGCTAAGAGAATCTTAATAAGCAGGAAGTAATACAAATGACTAGTTCTAAAATCTGAAGGAAGCAATACTCACAAGTATATTAAGTGCCTAGTATACACATGACCTATTAGAAAATGTGTATTGTATGAAATATAAACTATGAGGCCTTAGAGTATGTGTGTGTATAATATTTATAAAATGAGTCATAATCAATTGACAGCAGTGAGTTTGGTTTTTTAATTACACACACACACACACATACATATATACATTCATACATATGTTTAAAGCCTGAGCTTTGGAGACAAGTTAACTTGGCTTATCTCCCCCAAGGCAGAGTTGTCAAAAACTGTGCTTCTTAGGAACTTGACTTGTCTTTCCCTCGGGTTCCTTATATAAAAGAGGATAACAGTAATACCTAGCTCACAGAAGTGTCTTTGAGAGGAGTGAGTGCAGTAATGCCTATCGAACTCTTAGAATGATACCTGGCCCATTCCCATATGCTTGCTCTGGGCTTGCTATTGTCTGTTACCAATATCAGCATACTGTGTCCTGTATCCTTAGTATCACTTGTGTAGGACTTTCTAAGGAACATTGCTGGCACAGTGGTTATGCACTCAGTTGCCAACCAAAAGGTCAGCAGTTTGAACCCACCAGCTGCTCTGCAAGAAAAATGTATTGCAGTCTGCTTCCAAAAAGATTTACAGCCTTAGAAGCAGTTCTGTAGAACTGACTATAGATCTTCTAGGGTCACGAGGAGTCTGAATTGCCATACCGTCCACAGTTTTATTCATTATTTACATCTTCCATTGGGATGTAAATGGAAGTTTGCAGGTTACAAACTACTTAGGGGTTATAGAGAAAGATAGCGTACCAGCATTCTTTCTACCACACGTAATTGTAGACTAATGCAATTTCATGATCAGACTCTGTAATCCAAACTTTGTTTTATGACTATAAACAAAATCAAACTCACTGCCATCAAGTCGATGCTGACTCCTCGCAGCTACATAGGAAGGGGTAGAACTGCCCTTGTGGGTTCCCGAGATTATCAGGGGGGTGTTTTTTTTAATGGGAGCAAAAAGCTTCATCTTTCTCCCATGGAGCAGAGGTGGAGTTGAACCGCTGACCTTGCAGTGAACAGCCCAATGTGTAATCCACTATGCCACCAGGAGAAAGTAATTACACATATCATTAAAAGTTTATTCTAAGCTTTTTTTTCCCCAAGTTGATTCTCAACTGTGCCAAAGGGTGAAGCCCACCAGAGTTACTGACCCTCCTAGCTTCAGCTTCCCATGCTCACTAGAGGGCCAATAACATGATTTAGCTAAGTAACATATTGAAAGAACTAAGCTTGGTGCCTACTATAATAAGCATCCAGTAATTAGTAACTGTGGTTTGGTGTTTTGACTAAATGAAGTCTTGTGCCATCTGTACAAGATAGCACTCTCCCTGCTGTCAATGTGAAGTTTGCATCTAAATTATGTTTTGTTTTTCTAGTTCTGAGTATTACTCCTATAGCTTTCAGTAGATTCGAAAATCAAGATTGCATCGTTGCATACATAATCGTGTTTTGTTTGTTTTAAAATATGGGTGGTCTGTCTGTTTGTCTTACAGTTTGAAGGAGGTGAGTCTTTATCCAGCGGAAACCTGTGTCAGAGGTCGCGGCCCAGCAGCGACTTAAATAACAGCACCCTTCAGTCCCCCGTTCACCTGAAGGTCCAACGAAGCATATCAGCAAACCAGAAGCAACGTCGTTTTAGCGATCACGGTGGGGAGAAAATTCAAATCTGTGAATAACAGACCGGTTCTCCCAGACAGGAGTTTTAATAGTATTGTTGACTACCATCTCTGAGTGTTCCCATTACTGTGCCCCATCCCATCCGTAACGGATTGATGTTGTTGGATGATAAATGTAAACGCTCTTTACAGAAACTGACTTAACTGTAGTAATCAAATAGTTTACACATGGTGTAGAGTGTAAAATATGCAGATACAGATATTTCTAATGCAGCATGTTGATTTGTGAGATCTATGTTGGTCGTTTTTCAGCTAACTGTCCTCAATTCATTGTAGTGGGTCCATCCATTCCTCCCGCCGTGTCCTATACCAAAAGACCACAGGCAAACAGTGTGGAAAGCGAACAGAAAGAGGAATGGGACAAAGATGTAGCTCGTAAACTTGGCAGCACGACAGTTGGATCAAAAAGTGAGATGACGACAAGTCCTCTTGTAGGGCCAGAAAGAAAGAAGTCATCGACTATTCCAAGTGTGAGTAAAGATCCTGTCATATTCCAATTGGCAGCTAAAATTGTTGTAAAATCATGGAAAATAATAATCATTTGTTTATTGAGATGATTCAGAGTATTGAAGTGAGTCATACAGTTAAAGAATCTGGCCAAGGGGCCAGGCTTCATATAAACACATTAGTATCTCATACTAAAAAAATAGTATCTCATTGTACTTTTTTGTAAATAGTTTTATTGGCATATAATTCACATATCCTTCTATTCAATAATTTAATCGTATTAGAGAGTTGTGCAGTCATCATCAGATCAATTTTAGAACATTTTCTTCTTTCTTGTACTCGCAGTTATCTGCTCCCTTGCCATACCCCCCCAGAAACTATCCATGTAGTCACTGTCTCTATAGCTTTATGTCTCCTGGACTTCATGTTCAGAAAAACAGACCCCCAAATAAAATACCAACATAAAACAGAGAAAAGCTTTAATTGAATAAACTCCAAATAGGAAGGAGGGGAAATATTCTCAGAACTAAAATTGTGGACACCTGGTTTGCAGAAGATTACGGATAACAATTGAAACCCAAAATCCGTTTGCAGGGTCCACATATTGATTAAGCATCCGGTGAGTCCCCTCTGACCATAGACCATGGATGTCTATAGCCATGCTATCGTGTAGAGTTCATGTAGAAATTGAATTATTATAGATGCAATTAGGTTAAAAATTAGCACTTTATCACTATATTTTCGATTAAAATTTGCACAGCAATTTCTGTCCAAGTTCAATAACATTGGTTGTGTCCTTCACAATACTTGAACATTTCTATTTTGGTTGTTTTGTTTCAAAAATACAATCAACATATGAACAAAGTATGTATACAATTTCTATTTTAAAATTACTTAAGCTTGCCACAAGAGAACCCAGTTTAACAGAATAGTTCTGCTTTTTGTTTATTTATTGATAATATTTACGTAATATTTTATTGGTACACTTACTCCAGTTTATTAAGGCTTACGTTGTGGCTTAACACGTGACCTATTCCGCAGAGTGGTCAGTGTGTGCTGGAGAAAGATGTGTCCTCTACTCTTGTTGGGTAGAGTGTTCAGGATATGCCTAAAAATTAGTTGGTTGATTGTGTAGTTTAGTTCTTCTGTGCCTTTATTGACACACTTTCCTGGTGGTCTGTCTTTCTTTAACATTGATCTCCTAGTGTTGCTGAGCTGTCCATTTCTCTCTTCAATTCTGTGAGCATTTGACTAATGTGTTTTGATGTTTTTTTCCCATTAGGATGTATATGTTTAATATGTTTATATCTTTTAGTTCTATTATTCCTGTCATTGTGAGGTGGCAGTTTTTGCCTCATGTTTTTTGCCTTGAAGTCTATTTTATCAGAGATTAATATTGTGGCTGCAATTAGCTTAATACATTTTCATCTATCATTTAATTTTTAAGTCTGTTTTTGTCTCTGTATTTAAGATATGCATATTGCAAGCAGCATAATTGATGGGTCTTATTTTCTAATTCAGCTTCCTGCTCCCTGTCTCTTGGCTGGTGCCTTTATCCCATCTGCTGTTTTTTAGTGTTGTTGCTGATATATGCAAGTTTATACGTCATTTTGTTTTGTTATTTTGAAGTTTTATTCATTTCTGTGTTCTTCCTCTATTTCTATGTTATTTTTCATTATACTGTTGACTTACATGTTGTTCTCAGGTTTGTCTGCTCCTGTTGATTCTCTTTCCAAAGTGTCCCTGTGAGAACTTTTTGTACCTTAATTTTTTTCCTTCTCTGGAAATACTCTTATTGCTCCTCCATATTTGTGAGAGAATTTTGCTGAATATGGGGTTTTTTTTGAGACTTTTTAGTTACCAATTTCTCTTTCAGGATTTTATGTGTGTCACTGCATTATCTTCTTGCCTGTGTGATTTCTGCTGAGAAATTCAAGCTTTTTCTTACTGCATTTCAATTTCTAAGTAACTTCTCTTTTCTTACCTAACTGCTATTAGGATTCTCTCCTTTTAGTTGATATTGGAAAATGTAACTATGATGTGTTAAAATATTTTTCTTTTTTTGTTACAATTTTTTTTCATTCTTTTTGGGGTTTATTCTGTTTGGGGTTCTCTCAGCTTCTTATATAATTATTTTCTCTTTATGATTTCTGGATAGTTTTCTTCCATGATTCCATGTTCTCTTTTCTCTTTAACTTTTTTTGTTCTCGATTCCAGTAAGATGTTGGTGGTTCTACTTGAGTGTATTCCATATCCTTCATAGGCTTTCTTCAGATTCCTTTGGGGGGGGGGGGTTGTTGTTGATTATTTCATTTGTTGATTGTATTTGAGATAATACAGTCTTGGAGATAAGAACAATCTTCAAGCTGACTGTTCTGTTTTTCATTTTCTTTGACTCTGTCACTTGACTCTTTACAATTGTCCAGTTCTGTTGTCTTATTTCTTTTCTGGAGTTCTGGTGATGTGGGGTTTCTAGTTTTTCACTTCACTTCATTCTTTCAAGGCATCTAAACATCATTCTCCTGAGTTCTGTTTCTTGTTTTTTGTTTTTTCCCCTTTCCAGGTCCCCTTTTTCAGAGGTAAACTTTTAGGTCTGGGTGTTTGTTAACTCTTTTCTTGAGGGAGGGGGCCCTCGGGGTGTGTATGTGTGTGGGTGGGGGTGGGTATGGGTGTGTGCACGCATGCGTGCTGTGATTGACTGCTGTTTCCTTAGCTTTGTGGGATAACTGGTACTCTGGTGTAAGCTGCTGGGTTGTGTGAAGCCAGTTGACTCTGGTCAGGTTTTGGGATGACTAGGGCTTTTCTTGACTGGTGATGGGGATGGCCAAGCCCTTCTTGCTGGGCCAATGGGAAATCCTTTCTGGTCTTAGAGGCACTTGAAGCCTTCCTTGCTGGGATATGGGGACACCCTGGACCTTCCTTTCATGTCAAGAGGTGAACATGTTTCCAATCTTCTTTGCCTGAGAGCAAGGACAGCTGAGACCTTTCATACTCCGTCTTCGGGGCAGCCAGAGTCTCACTTAATCTGGCTTGGACCTTACTTTCTGAAAGGCAGGAACAACCACACCATTCTTCCCTGGTGACAGGAACAGGCAGGGCTTTCTCCTTGTCAGATTGCAAGGGTGACTAGGTCCTGGGGATAGGTGGGGCCTCACTTATCAGAAGACAGCCAGGGCCTTCCTCTCCAGATTGTTGGGGCCTTTCTTTCTTGGAAGAGCAGGGAAGCCGGAACCTTTGTTGCTGAGTCCCAGGGACAACTGGGGTCTTCCTTTCCATAGGGTGGAGAAGGCTTGGGCCTTTATTCCAGAGTTGCAGGGGTGACTGGAGCCTATTTACCAAGTCCCAGGGATAGCTTGGATCCTAGTTGATGGAGGGCAGCCAAAGTTTTCCTTGCCAGATTGTAGAGGCAACTGGTCCCTACCTTGCAAGGGGACAGGGATGCCCAGGGCCTTTCTTACATGGTTTCTGGGATGGGTAGGACTTGTGAGGAGAGAGAGGAGAGGGCCGAGGTGCCTGTGACCTTCCTTGCCAGAGTTGTGGGATGGCCTTGGTATGTTAACTGATAAGTTTGAATATATGCTCCAATAAATAAAAGCAGACTTCATTAGTGCTTAGTTTATAAGGTCCAATCATTACTACTTATTCAGAAAACCTTAGAAATTACATAATGGAGCATCCCTTACAGACAGTCACAAAGAGATGAGCCAGTCGGTACAGTATAGTACCAATGAAGCATGCTTCTTCCCTCTAGTTCTTTAATGCTTCCTCCCCACCACTATCATAGTCCTCCATCTACCTTGCAAGTCCAGCTAGACTAGAGCCATGTATATGCGTACAGATGAGAGCTCGAAACACAGGGAATCAGGACCAACAACAAGAGTAGCAGTACCAGAAGGGGAAGGTGGGGGGAGATAAGGGGAACCGATCTCAATGACCTACATATAATGCCCCTCCCAGGGGATGAACAGCAGAAAAGTGGGTGAAGGAAGACATCCATCAGTGTACGACATGAAAAAAATTTAATTTATAAATTATCAAGGGCTGAGAAGGGAGGCAGGGGAAAAATGAGCTGATAACAAAGGCTCATGTAGAAAGAAAATATTTTGAAAATGATGATGGCAACAAATGTATAAATGTGCTTGAAACAATGGGTGCATGTATGTATTGTGATGAGAGTTGTATCAGTCTCCAATAAGAAGATTTTTTTAAAGAAAAAGAAAAGAAATTACATAATGGAAGCTAGAGGATAGGTTGTGGTGCATTCCTTAGCCCTGGACCCTAAGAGTCTGCATTTCTCACAACCTCCCATGAGAAGCCAATTTAATGAGACCCAGATCTAGTAAAACTTGGGCAAGTATAACTAGCCGGGTTCTGTTTTTTGATCCGCTGGCATAGCCAGAGGAGCAGATTTCAGACACACGAGGACAAATAATGTGAGTGGGTTACATACAACTGTTTAGAGGAAATAAAATTAAGTTGGGGCTCTAGGAGAATAAACAGGGAAATATGTATGGGTTTTTATTCAGTTAACCTGATGACTGTGGGATTATTTAGTTGTGTTTGATGCCACCTATATACATCTCTAAATAAATAGTAAGTTATTTTTACTTGAAAAGATTATCATACAAGGGAATACCCAAAGAGAACCAAATTCCCCACCCCTCTCCCAAAATTAAAATTTTTTTTTTAACAAAACAACCTTATCACTTTCCAAGTACTCTCCATTACACTTAATGTGTTTGTCAAATCCACAACTTTGTTCTGGGAAACATTTTTCAGATTCATCTGTTTAGATGGTTGACAGCACCATCTTCATTGTTCCTTGACCTCTTTTATTATATCACCAAATCACTGTCCTTTCATGTCCCTCTTCATTCACAGAAATAAAATGAAGTGTTATGGGAGCAAGGTCACTTGAGTAACGTGTGGGACAAGAAAGTCTGTTTTTTGCCTAAAATCGGCTCACTGAGATGGCTGCATTGTCATGATGGCAGGATCAATCCCCCATCTGCCACAAATCAGGCCTTTTTTGTCACACTGTTGCACACTTTTCAGAACCTCTAAATAGAAAGCTTGATTAACAATCTGACCTGGTGGAACAAAATCCAAATGCACTGCAAGTGGACATTTTCATCCCTTCGAAAAGTTGTTGGACATCCAGAATAAGGTTTGTCATCAGTTGACATTTCACCTTTTTTGAAATCAGAAAACCACTTGTACCCTTGAATTTTCCCATGGTGCTATTCTTGTAAGCTGTGTTCGACATCACACCAGTTTATGCTGCATTTTTGCTGAGCAGAAAACTGAACTTCACAGCTACACACTGTTCTCGAAAAATTAGCCTTCACAAAATGTGAGGTTCAAGCAGTACTACTTTTATAGAGAAATGTGCTGTGACCAGAGAACCTCCCCAGGCGGCACCACCAGGTGCTCTGCCCCGAAGCGAGTTGCTCAGTGCTTGTACTTTGAAAGCACCATGCAGCCTGGCACAATTCTGGCTTGTGGGGGACTCCCGTGTAGAACTCCTCTAAATCAGAGCATCCAGACTGATCATCTGCAGACTATTTCCTGTGTACACATCCCCCTCACCCAAAGCACTAATACTGATGTGTCTTAAGTATGCCCCTGGCTATATGGGTGTCTCTGGAATGGGCATATTTGCATTTTTAACAAATGCTGCCTAGTTTTCCAAATGGCTGGAATAATTGAAAAGTAACTATTAATCCACAAGCTAACTAATGACTAGATAATATTCATCTTTAAAATTTTTGCCAACCTAAGGGAGAAAAAAAATGAAAATTATACTTTTTGTTTCAGTTTGCCTTTCTCTGACTTCTGTTGATCTTGGTCATATCCCAAAAGCCCGTAGACCCTCATTTTAAAGCCATAATATACTGCATCAATACCTTTTCTTTGAGGTAATTTTCCAGGTAGTAGGAACACAAAAACTCTGTAATAATTATAAAATATTGACTTATAATTAATCAGTTTTTTTCCAGTGACTTCTTTATCTGTCAACAAAATACAATGGAAAATATCTGATCATACAAACTCTGGGTCAACATGACCTGGCTGACTCTTCACTTTCTAAAGTGAAAAGAAATAGTATCTATAATGTTGTAGGTATTTAGAAGTGATAGTTTAATGTTTTTTTAATATTTACAAAATCACAGGTCTTTTTTCACCTACTACTGAAGACTTTTATTTGACTGTCCAAGTATTCACACTGATAGCCACTGGCATGAGTCAGGGTAGACTCACAGCAACCTGTAGGCCAGGGACCCGCCCTGTGGGTTTCTAAGGCTGCAGAGCTTTGCAGGAGCGGGAAGTCTTACCTTTCTTCCACAGAGATGTTGATGGATTCGAACCACCCACTTTGCAGTTAGCAGCCCAGGGCATAACCCCAGATGCCACCAGGGATCTTTAATTATAGCATTATTTCATTATTAGCCTAATACATGGTCTTACGATTTAGATTGACAGATGGTATCTAAATTACATGTCTGAAGATTGGCCAGTTGGTTGATTGCAGTATACTGAGCTAAGTAGTTAAAGAGATTAATGGTTGGTGAAATTTGTCTACTAGCTATCTGAATTATCAATTTTATTTTTTATTATCCATAGCCATTAAAGACTGTAAACATTGGTTTCAAGCATTAGCAGAAATGTTTTCTGTTTTAGAACTTTATTTGTCATAGGAATTTTTCTAGGGAAAAGTGAAAGAGAAATTTAAATTTTTCCTTTTAGAAATTTGCACCAGTGATTACACGTGGCAGTTAATTATAAATATGTGGCTAGTCTGGCAACTTTTGGAGCCAAAAATGTTACCAAGTTTCAATTATATAAATGTATGGTGCTATTTTTTAATCAAGAAAGCAAAGCAGAGGGCTCTCCCTCCTGCCAACCCCTCTAGCTGGGGCCCTGGCTCCCTGCAGAACCCTCTGCCTCCCGGGTTCCTGCCCGCCCTGTATGTGGACCTTGCTGTTGAGATTATAGCCATCCAGGAGGCATGTCATATTACCCAGAGAACTTTCCAAACAAATACCCCGAACCATCTATTGTCCAAAGAGGAGTGGGGGAGACTTGGTGTTCAACAAGGTCAAGGCTGTACATGACGTGATTCATGAGCCAGAACCACATGTTCTTCTCTTTACACAGCCGCTTCCAAAAGAGCAACACAAATGAAGATCATCCGGGGATTTCCAATGGAATCTTCAAGTTTAATGTTTATGTGGATATATAGTATTATATATACTATATATGTACTTATATATATATAAAGTATTCATTGAATACTTTAAAAGTGTACAAATCATCTGTCCACACTGTGCATGAACTGTATTCTTCACATCAACAAAGCTCAGTTAAATGTAACTCCTAATAGATTATTGTAAGGTGTTTAAGGCATAATTTCCTTATTTTTCTTTTTTAGTATAGGTAAATTGTCTGTTGGATTTTTACCTTGTTACTTTTGTTTGTAATAAAGTTTCTGTGTTTGATTAAAAAAAAAAAGAAGGCAATGCAGCTTATACATATTTTCCTTAGGGCTGAGCCCAAGTGGCATAGTGGTTGTGTGCGGGACTGCGGCCCACTGGCTTGGCGGTTCAAATCCAACAGCAGCTCTTGAGGAGCAAGGCTGGGTAGCTCCCACGACCACCAGAGGGCAGAGATGCCCCCCAAAAAACAAAAACTGTTAAGCTCTTTGAGTTACACCATGTCAAAAAGGCATCCTTGAGGGATTCAATCAAGTTCCATTTCTGTGTTCTTTATAAGTTTATCAAGGCTCAAGAATGGTTGGAATAAGTTTTCCCAACAAAATTCCAATAGGACCAAAAAAAAGTTCCAATAGAACAGCCCTTGCTACCCTTGAAGAGTGAGTAGCTACATTTTCTTAATGGGGCACAATTCTTAATAGTTGGCACAATTTTCTTGGCCTTTTTCAGACTGATGCAATTTTTTCGGTTTTTAAATTTTTCTTTCATTTTCTTAAAATTTCCTATGATCATTCTTTACACTTCTGGCAAATCTAGCAGCATTACCCTTTGAAATTTAAAAAAGGAGAAAAGAATAGTTGTATAGCATTTTGAGTCGACCTCATTGCCATTAACTCATCTTCCTTAATATGCTTGATATAGCTAAACTCTTGTTTCATGTGGAAGCAACAATATTGTAAATGTGTTGCAAAGTTTCATTGATTTGAGATGTCCACTTGAGTTTTGTTAAAATTTATTCATCTCTCACTGTGTCATTCCGGTGTCCTCCCAGGGAGCCATATCACCCCTACTTTGGGAAAGAAACACTTGTAGACTATTAGCCCTATTATAAACTTTCCTCTCTGAGTCTTTGATTTTCGTTCTTTCTCTTTTGTTAAGACAGTTAGAGACCAATAGTTGTATCTTAAGCTGCTTACAAGTTCTTAAGATGCAAGACATTACATTGGGATGTAGAACACACAATTTATGAACTACGTATTGTTAAACAGGGTTCTCTAGAGAAAAAAGCCAGGACACTTATGATACACACACATGCACACGGATAGGTTTCTTCAGAGAGTAGGAATTTAACAGCTGATTAATCTGCACAGCAGTACAGAGAGTTCATTCAGTTCAACAGTTGAACAGTTGATGTTCCATGGAACAGCTGATGTACTATAAGTCCTTCAACTCAAGTGAGCTGCTGAGTGCAAGGTCAAGGAAACAGACACTGAAGTTCTCCCTCAGTCAAGACAAGCATAGTCTGCCCACTAGCAGCAAACAGCAGGTGGATCACAGTCAGGAGCTCTGGAGCTTAGTGGAGCAGGCCAGGATGGGATATCGAACTCAACCAATGCAAGCTCACAGGATCCACCAGCCTCAAGTTCAAGCAATGTAGCAGCATTGGAGAGAAACAGGTCTTGAAGGAGCCTCAAGCTCTAGCTACAGGATGCATGGGTTGGCTTGTCCCATAGGTAGTATAGCTCACAGGTTGAAGCAGAGAACTACCTAAAACCGCAGGACACTCCAGAACACTTGGATCACCAGAGAGCAAGAAAGGGTGGGGTATCAGAAGGTGGCCAGCCTTCTGATATACTCACAGCAAGGGTTCAACAGGCAGTTGTATAGCAGAGATAATTATTATTTATTATAGCAATGATATGGAGATGATAAGAGAGAGAGAGAATGATAGGAGTTACGTTTCATGGTACATGCTCACCTCCGCCCTGCTACATGGTCCACGTGGAGAGAGAAAAAGAATTTTTATTATCCCCCTATAAATACCCTTCTCTGTCGGATATCTGAGCCCCACCATTATCCTCAGGGGAACATCACAGGAGAGGGCTGTCTTAAGAGCTATATGGTGATAAGGGGAGTTGGAAGACCAGATCTTGGGCCTCTGGGGGTAGATATAATAATAGTGGTATAATAATAGCCTAATAGGGGTATAATAATAGTGGAAACGTTCTGTCTTCATCCCACAGGGGAGCAAGCCTTGCAGAGCCATTTATCTCTTTGCCCTCCAATCAAACTATATAACCTGATCAATCCCACATGTTACTGGTGGCCAGGTTGGCACAATAAACCTGCCACATAAGTAATGTCCATTGACTGAGTTGTCTTCAAGAGCATGGTCCTAAGTTGACAAGCCCAGAAAAGGAAGCTTGCAGAAGATGTTTGTCTAAGAAGTATCTGTACCTATGTCCCCTATATGGTTTATTATATATATGGATATACATGCGTAAACACAGACACCTGTATGTACATAATGCCAATTGATATATCTGTCCACATACTTAGGCACCTGTATATTCATACCCACAGACAAGCCTAGGGGCTTCTAAACTTTTGTGGAAAAATTCTATTATCCTTTAATTCTACTTTTCCACAAAATTCTTGAAGCACCTTCAAGTACATTTCTATATCTATTTATACAACCACAAATATTTGGGGGGGGGGTTTGTTGGTGGTGTTGCATAATTGTATTTATGATGTCCTTTTATGAAAAGCATCCTTTTCTATCATATACTTCTTAGTGACAGCATTTACTTTGTTCAAGCTATGTTCACTTCACCCTATCTCTAAAAATAATAAATGTCTACTCTCTCCTTTGCTCCCTTCCTAGCCTTGTTGGTGTCTCTGTACAAGGGGGGCTGTGAAAAGTTTGTGGAAAAATGGGATAATCCCATTTTTTCCTGCACTTCTTGAAGCCCCTCACTTTTCCTTATTCATCTCCTTAAAATCATGCAATACTTGTCCTTTGGGGATTGGTTTATATCATTCAACAGTCTATCTTCCAGATTTGTCCATGTTAGGAGTTGTTTTGAGTTCTCATTACTTTTCAAGAATAGTGGTATCTGTGTATTTAGCATTTTTTTTTGTCTGTGTGTGGAACAGTTTATTTAACCATTTATCCTTTGAGGGGCACTTCATTTTTTTCCATCTTTTTGCCATTTTGAATAATTCTGCAGTGAACATATGTATCTGCCTATGTGTCTTTATTTAGATCTGTAGATGTAGCCTAGGAGTGAGACTGCTGGACCATAAATATGTCTATATCTGTATTATGGGGAAGTAATGCATCATTTTCCATAAGTAATTGTACCATTTACAAGTCTTCTCAGAGTGGAGAAGGGTTCCAACCTCCAATTCTTGCCACCGTTTTTTATCAGTGCCATTTTTGCAGTGGTAAGATGGTATCTTCCTGTGGTTTGGAGTTGCATCTCTACTGGATAATGAGTTCAAGCATCTTCTCACTTGTTTGTTTCTGCTTGAATGTCTTCTTTATTGAATTAGGAGTTCATGCCCCTGGCCTATTTTTAAAATTATTTTGCTTGTCTTTTAGCTGTTGAGTTGGGGAAGTTTTATATATACTTTAGAGATTACAGCATCACATATACTGTTCCTGAAGATGTTTTTCCCAGTCATTAGATTGCCTTTATATTCTTTGATTATATTCTGATGAGCATAGTATTTCACTTTTGGGTGATCACAGTTGTATGTGATACTATATTTTCTCCAGATTATGAAATATTCCTTTTAAATTTGGGATTGTTGTGATTAAACAAATTGTATGCTTTATAAGACTACTGAAATATTAGCATCAAATAAATTGGTTTTTTCTAGCAAAGGATTATGCAGAGAATTATTTTATCCCTTTTGAAAATCATTCTTATATTGGGGGGGGGAGGCTTTAAAAGTTATGGGAAAATTCCGTTTCTTATTTTATAAGCAGTTTTATTGGGACATAATCCAAATACCCTAGAACTTGATAGTTCATTAATATCAAAAAGTGTTGTACAATCATTTCTACAATCAATTTTAGAACATTTTTTTCTTGCAACCCTTGTTATTGGCTTCCCATTACCTCCCAACTTCCCCTTCTTATATCCCCAAGGGACCATTAGTCCAGTTACTGTTTCTGCATATTCACCCATTCTCTTTCAGTTTTTCCACAACTGAAGTTCCTTTATGTATTGTAGAATGAGTAGGAAGTAGTTCGGCTAGCACGACACATAATTTGCATATAGGTGGTTGTTTAAGGAAGGAGAATCTACCTACCTATCCACCCTCATTAGCTTATTCTTTGGCTTTTCCCCAGAACTCCTCAGACTTGGCTTGTCCTCCCAACTAAAATTTCAGCCTAGAGCATACCTCTGGTGCTGACATCAGCTGCCTATGCTTTCAACCCTGGAGTTTTGTTCTCCTTAGCAGTCACACTGGCCATTGGGGTTCTGAAACAGGGAAAGAGTGGCAGCCTGAGGGCTTCAGGCTGGGCCACCATCTTCCTTGCACACATTTCCTGTGTGGGACCGAATCTAGTGTGGAGTTGACCCTTGCCTCTTGTCATAGAACTGCATACCAGCTCCTCTGCCTCCCCCCCCCCCCCCCCCCCCCCCCCCCCCCCCCCCCCCCCCCCCCCCACCAGCTTCCTCACAAACAAACAGTGGTGAAAGCCTCGCCTTCTTACAGCATGCATGCAAACACCAGCTGGCTGCTGGTGCAGAAGAGTATGCTAAACCTATAATGAGGGTTTTGTTTGTTTGAGTTTATGCTTTGCCTGTTACTCTTAAAATCTAAGAGAGACAGGCAAGAGAGAGCTCTTATTAAATATAAGATTCTGATCGTTTTAATTCTGCTATGGACTTAGTTTTCAAAGTAATTTGCAGTTAGTTATGTTGCTTTGCCTTTGCGTAACTATAGCTAGAAACTTTTAACATTGTTTTTCTTCCATTTTAAAGAACAATGTATATTCTGGCGGTAGCATGGCAAGGAGGAACACATACGTCTGCGAGAGGACCACAGATCGATATGTGGCGATGCAGAATGGAAAAGACAGCAGGTAAAGTGTCCAATGCTAAGTTAGTTGTCAGTCTACATCAGTTCTTGGGCTACTCCTGTCGCTGAAAAGTCAAGAGGCAAGAAGTGCAAAATAACCAGTGAAAATTGCAAGCAGCCATCCTACAACATTTCTCCTCTATCAGGAATTCTGTGTGATAAATGGAAAATGACCTACACAATACATCGGAAAATGTAATTATTTTGGCTGTAACTCTGACATAACCAGAAAGATAATCCCATACCATCTCAAAACCACATATGTAGAGTATGACATATTTCATAAAATGAAAGGTAATGATATGAAAAAAGTAAAAATACTCCCAAGGAGTTGACTCCAGCTCATAGAGGCCCCGTAGGACCAAGTAGAACCAGAACTGTGGGTTTTGAAGACTGTCAATCTTTATGGGAATAGGCAGGCCTATCTTCCTCCTAAGGAGTGGCTGGTGGTTTTGAACTGCTGACCCACTAGGCTACTAGAGCTGTCTCCATGGAAGATGGTGATAGATGTTTACAGGGTTAAAGGTGTCAAACGTTAGCATAAGAATTTTAGCAGGAATATCAACGTATCATCTGTTGTGACGGGTACTATACAATTTGTACTTTTAAAAATCCAGTTTTTAGATTTTAGTAAACCACAGTTTCTCTTCCTATCTGTATTTCTGTGGTCTTCTGCACTGTTGTACGTTGACAGCCTTACGGAGATGTCTGCAAGCAGCATGTCTTCCGCAGGCTCTGCTGTGGCTTCCGCTGTGCCCTCGGCACGACCTCGCCACCAGAAATCCATGTCTACTTCCGGCCACCCGATTAAAGTTACACTGCCAACCATTAAAGACGGCGCTGAAGCCTACCGACCTGGGTAACGTGCTGGTTACACGATATTCTGTTTGTGATTAAGTGTTTATAACAGAGCTCAAGCACCATATGGTGAATAGTAATGGCCTTCACACGAAGCACATTCTTACTCCACTCACTGTGGCAAAGGTCAAGATGATTTGGAACCGTACCTCTAGCTCCTCGCTGTGGCTCTTAGTGAAAACTGCTCCAAATTGAAGTCATTTTCTAGGGGAAGTTTCTTTTAGGATGCCATTTTCAGTCCATCTGCAAAGTAAAGTATTGTTGCTTAACTTAACATCTCAGTAGGTTAAGATTTTTTCGATTTAAAATAAGCAATAAAAATTAAAACAGTGGGGGGAGGGGGAGCTGAGCCCTGGTGGCGTAGTGGTTGAGTGCACGAGACTGCGGCCCAAGGGCTTGGCAGTTCAAATCCAGCAGCAGCTCTCCAGGAGCAAGGCTGGATAGCTCCCATGACCACCAGAGGGCAGTGATGCCAAAAAAAAAAAAATAAAAAACAAAAACAAAATTAAAACAGTGGACCAGAGCCCCTGTCAGTTAGGTATTCTTCATAAATTCTCCTGTCAGTGAAACCAACCGTATCAAAGAGCCATCAAGGAGTACAATTATATGGACTGATTTTGTATTATTTGCCTATTTTAGGTTTTCTCAAAGTTTAGGAATATCTGAGAATATAATCCTTTGACAGGTGTGTTCCTATTACTGATGCTGCCATGTAGCCTTGTGCTTTCCTGCACTCTAAGTTGTACATGGAAAGTTCTATTTTATTCAAAAGATTCTTGATAAATAAGATTCATGTTGCATGTTCCCGAGTGATGACTTTAGCAACAACTCAAAGATATGAGTGTGATTACATGCATATGCATGCAAGCATTCAAATGTAGAAGCATATATATAAATGTATGCATCCATATACACCTATACAATCAAGCCAGATAAAAACTTGCCCTTGAGTCGGTCTGACTCATAGCAGCCTTATAGGACAGGGTAGAATTGCCCTATAGAGTTTCCAAGGGTGAAATCTTCGCCTGTCACATCTTCTCCCTAGGGACAGCTCAGGGGTTGACTTGCTCATCTTTTGATTAGCAGCTGAGTGTCTTAGCTAGTGTGCCATCGAGGCTCCTCAGTAAAGCGCTTAGGGGACCCAAACACAGATACATCCTAGGCTTAACCAGATGCCTCATGGGATGTTTTTCGAGTTTGAAGGTTTAACACAGCCCTGTGGGACAGCTCAGTTAATTGACATTCGTTAGGTAACATTGTGCATGAAGTTCATGTTCTCTATCCTGGTTTGGTGAGTAGTATTTGAGGTCTTAAAAGAGCTTAATGAGTGACCATCTAAGATTACTATTGTGTTTCTGAATCTGGAGTAAAAGTGAAAAAACAAAACTAGAGAGACACTCAGCGAAGAAACTAACCTACAGACCAAGAAACCAGACATGTGAACAGGGCCGGGGAAGCTTTTTTTCTGCCAAGGGCTGTTTGCATATTTATTTATTTATTTATTTTCTTTCGCATCACTGCCCTGGTGGGAGTAGGAAGCCCAGCCTTACTCCTGGAGAGCTGCTGCTGGATTTGAACTGCCAACCCTGTGGGCTACAGTTCTGCATACAACCTCTGCACCACCAGGGTTCAGCAGTTTGTGTATTTATGACATCAGTTGTGGACCATACAAAATGATCAACTTAAAAAGTAGCCTGCCATTCCGGGCATCAGACCTTATTCCGCCAGGCCTGGCTGGGTGCTGGCCTCATCGGAAGTGCCAGCATTTGGGCTTTTGCACCTTTTGTTCCCTCAGCCTGCCTACCCTGGGCGGCCAGGTGCGGGAGTTGAACTTGCCTGCTGACCTCGATTCTGCCTGCTGTGACAACCCTGGGGGCTGAAGAAAGGGGCTGCAGCCAAATAAAGTCACGACAAATTGCAAAAAAAAAAAAAAAGTAGCCTGCTGTACTTAGTCAAGCATTTGAGTAGCTCTCCCTTAATGTGATAGCTGAAGCTGCTTCTCTTCATTGAGCCATGTCATATTAGCTATTGTGCATGATTTTTCAGATCTTAGATGGCTTGCGGGCCAG
>PVJH01005347.1:0-34225 GCA_004026705.1 Nesogale talazaci | reverse complement strand
CTAAGATTATGCCCATTCCCTGAGATTCTCTTTAAGCCATGAACCCACATTATCTCCTGAGGTTGCCTTTTATCAAATAAAGAATACCACCCATGGAGGAAGGGGGAAAGAGGTGTAGCAGCCCTGAATTGACCTCCCAAAATGAAGCTGCTTTTTATTATCCCTGTACCAGCTTCAGTCATTTTAATCTGTAGTTACTGAGTTTTTATAAAAGGTATTTGGTTTTAAACTGAAATAGTGCTCATCTCTGAGTACATAGTAGATGCAGTTAGCACAGGCATGCATCTCTGATCGGAACACAGAGGACCACTTGTGTAGAAGTAGCTGTAGGAACTGCTTGGCTTTGTCTGTCTAATAAGTTTTCAACATGCTTGCAAGCTTCCCTTGCCATGTTTCTGAGTAATGCTTCATTCCATTTCCCCACAGTACAACGCAGAGAGTGCCCGCTGCCTCCCCGTCTGCCCACAGTATTAGTGCGGCCACTCCAGACCGAACACGCTTTCCCCGAGGGAGCTCCAGCCGAAGCACTTTCCATGGGGAGCAGCTCCGGGAGCGCCGCAGCGCCGCATACAATGGGCCACCTGCTTCACCATCGCATGAAACGGGAGCGTTTTCTCATGCCAGGAGGGGGACGTCTACTGGCATCATCAGCAAAATCACGTCCAAATTTGTCCGCAGGTCAGTACCAATGAGCCTCCAGGGTTTAGTTCCTCTAGGCCTGAGAGTTCCTCTGGGAACTAGAGTCTAGGGGAGGGTGCAGGAAGCTCTTTTTAAAATGAATGACTTTTCAAAAGAGATTTCATATCATTTCATTAGCGTTGATTATTTCAGAAAGAGCCCCTGTTGGTGCTGTCAGGCAAGTGCTGGATGGCAGCGATAAGGCCGCCAGTTCAATCCTACCAGCTGCTTCATGGAACACATGGGAGGCTGTCTGCGCCTCTGGGTCAGAATCAACTCAATGGTAGTGGGTACAGGCTTTGTTTATTTGAGCAGTTTCAGAAATGGGAAGAAAACATTCAGGAAGGTAACAAAACCTTTTCCTTAAGAGAAGGGGAGAGGAAGGCAGAGAACAAATGGAAAACGTATGCATTTTAAAGTTCTCTAACATGGAAATGAAAAGAACTAAGACACTGATAAATTGGTGACTTTAACAAAAAATATTTTTTATTTAATTGATTTAGAAAAAAAATCTAAGAGATTATATATACCTCTTAGATAATAGCCTTTATCTTAAAATGTTCTTACTCACTAATAGCATATAGTTTAACCCTTTTGTGATAAAAAATGTCCCTTTTTTTGTATAAAAAAATCCTACCTACTCAACTCACAGACTCATATAGTTTGACATCATAAAGTCTTAATATTATTAAGAATTAAAGCAAAGTGAAATGCCCAAGTTCTAACCTGATAAAATTATTTAGCTGTAAAATACTCATTGATGATATAAATTGTAGAATCTACACCCAGTTGATGTAAATTTGACTTAGTAAATGACTACTAAAACTATGTTCTATAAAAAGAAGACAGTGTCTGACTTGTCCTGAAAGGAGCTGACGTGAACAACTAGCCATGGACACAGTGAAACACATGTATCAGCAGTCCATGGGGAACACACGTCAACTTATGCACAACTATCACGGGCCTCCCAACTGGTTCGAACACAGGGCTTCAAATCAGGGCTATCATGGCCAATGAAACCAAGCAGAACTGAATTTGTATCATTTGTGTGATTTGTCAGGGTAACCAGAAAGAAAAATTTAGAAGTCAAAGACCTGAAATGGGACACTTGGAAAAATCATAGAGAGGCTTTTCAGGAGTCTGGTGTGTGGGATTAACTAATGGCAGGATTGTGGAAAACCTCACACATACAGAGCGGCAGCGTCTTTGAATGGAGTGCTGCCATGCTTGGGTAGCACAGCGCCATTTCAACCCCCTGCTTCAGTGTTAGGTACATTTGCCCTCATTTTGGAACAGTTGCACCATCACCTGCTTGCAACAAATTCCTTTGCCATGGTCATGTTCACAGCTTTCAAATCCTTGAAAAGACCTTTTCTGGTGCCAAAGTCAGGCTCACTAAGAGGCTATGCACCTGGTCCATTTGACCTACACATTCTCAAAGCCACTGAAAGGACAGATTTCGTTAGTAACTCCGGGACTGCCTGTAGTAAGCAGGCATACTAGCACCATCCTGCTGGAAGAGCTGAGAGGCAGCCATACTTGTTTCTGAGTGGGAGAAAGCTAACACTCAACTTAAAAAGGTGTTTGAGCTAAGCCTCAAATGATGGGTAAGAAATTATTTCAACAGCGGGTTTGGAAAAGAGAAGAAGCCATTTTAGGCTCTGGTTTTTTTCATGAAGCAATTTTATGGCTTAGTTTGCCCAGGATTACATTGCTGAATTTGAGACTATAAATCCTAAATTCTGTGATTTTTTTTTCACTCTATAAATTCATGGTTTTGTACCATTCCCTATACAATTTCCTGATAATATGATCCCTAAAGAAAGAAAAACCTCCCAGAATCAGTCAGATCCTGGAGTTCTTAGACCATCCCCAAGGAAGTCTATAAAACCAATAACAACGTCTGCTTTGGTAGTTGACTGTAAGGAGCCCACCCTGGTGGCATAGTGGTTATGAGTTGGACTGTGATCCATAAGGCCAGCTGTTCAAAACCACCAGTCCCTCTGGGGGAGAACAACAGGACTTTCTACTCCCCAAAAGGGTTACAGTCTCAGAAACCCACAGAGACAGTTCTACCCTTCCGAAAATGTCATTGAAAAGACCTTTCCTGGTTCCAAAGTCAGACTCAATAAGAAGCTATGCACTTGGTGCATTTGACCCCAGAAGTATAAAGTTAACTCAATTGCGGTGTGTTTTGAGTATTAAAAGCCAATCCCTTCTTGTGGTTAAACTACGATTAATTTAAAGGGTTGGGTAGATTTAAAAAGACAAGTATGAATTGTGCTTTCAACATTGTGAAAAATACTTCTCTTCATCTTGCAATGAATGGGTCTCTGTATAGTCATTCAGCAGATATTTGCAGACCTCCTGTGTGGTGGTGTGGCCTCAGGCTTCCTGTAATGTGAGTGTCCACATAGATGAACCATTTTCCTCACTTGGCTTCTGTTTGTGCTCTTGGTGAAATCACAAGTAGGCATCCCTCTCTGGCTCCTTGGCATGTTCTTTCTAGACTCTTGCAGTATCCTCTTGAGCATTACAGAGCACAAAGCTCCTGGGCTCCGTTTTAGACCGCGTCAATCCTCTGGTTATGCTCACTCTCTTGATGATCTCATTCAGGCTCGTGACATTAGATTTTTTCCCATATTAACAACTCCCAAATGCATGTCTGTAGCCCAGATCTCACCTCTAAACTGCAGACTCAGATTATCCAATGCCCACTCAGCCTCTATGCTTGGATGTAAACTCAAATAGAATGCTTTCAAAACAACTCCCCAAACCTGCCTGTCCCACCTTTGTCACCATTTCAAGTAACACCAGCACCATCCTTCCTGGAGTCCACCTTGACTCTCCCTTTTCATGTGTCACACACGTTGACCCCACCAGCGTGTTATGTGGGCTGTACCCTCACAGTATTTCTAGAACACTACAACTTGCATCATTGCACAGTAGCCATCATCGTTAAAGTACTGTCAATCCATTCGCTCCTAACTCGTCCCCTAGCTTCTGCCCATAGTCTCCCCGTCTGCTCTGGACACAGGAAGTCTAATCCTATTGCTCCTCAATGTAATTCCCTCAGATCGCTTTCATCAAATTCAGAATCCAAGTGAGAGTCCTCTGTGGCCTACAAGACCCTATGTGGTCTGTGCACTCATTTGGGCACCAGTAAGGGCACCCCACTCCCCTCACACACACCAGGCACTCCCTTGCTTCAGTGGTACGTACTTGCTGTTCCTTTCGCAAGCCATCTTCACCTCCTCAGACCATTGCTGAAATACCAGTCTCAACAGAGACCTTCCCTAGCCGCCCTCTTTCAAATCGCACCCCCTTTAGTATCCTCTCCCTTTTCTCCCACCTTTGTTTTCCCCCATAGCTCTCAATATTACCTGAGGTAATACTTCTACATCACTTGTTTATTGTCCATTTCCCAACTGGAAATAAGTTCCATTTGTCCTGCTTACTGCTGAGTGCTCCAGTTCTGGAACAGTGCCTAACATGAACAGCACTAGTTTTGTGACTGGATTAATAATGAGGAAGGCAGTTTAAAAAGTCAGCAGCACGACAAGGTACTAACCAAACCTGCTATGTTGTAAAGGAAGCAGGTCCTTCAATGGGGAATAGCTCGGGATGTGTAAAGTCAGCCTCTGCAGAAAGTGTTCTATGAGCTGTTTATTCAAATTTTAACAAGAATCTCATTTAATAATTAAGGACTTTGTGGGGACAGGGAAACAGTTATCCATTTCGCTATCCTTCTGCTTACATGAAGGGAATTAATGTTTTTAGTGATGAATTTGGCTGATTCTTTTAGAACACGGTGCAGGGATATGGTTTATTGGTTTGGAGTTGAGGAGCGGCTCTGATTTATTTCTGTTGCACTTATTGAACCTAAATAAAAGTTTCTAGGTTAGTTAAAGCATTAAGAAAACATTAACTTAAGCTTCCAAGTTGGTGATTTTCCCTAGATAGTTTAATAATATTTTATTCTTCTATGACAAGCACCTCATAATTCACACTGTTTTGTATTTGTGATACCTTTATGTAGATACGTAATGGCACACACCCCAGAAACACAAAATTGGTAAAATGTTGGTATACTTCAAAGGTATGAGTTAGATATAAGGACATAAGGACAGTGATTAGGGTTTTTCTGGAATTTATTCTATCTATTTCACAGATGGCTATCCAGGTAAGATCAATGTTTTCTGCTTAAGATTTAAGTCCATGTTGTTAGAATTGCCTTCTTGTATAAGCTGTGGATGTGCTATAATATTTTACCATCTGCATGATTAGCATAAAGGCTTATTTTTAAAATATGTATTTTTAGAAATAGTTATCTATGCATTGAGCTATATTTCTAGCTACAAGGTTGATTCATACAGTTCCTAATTTGAGCGACTACTAGAATTATGTGCCATAGCACATATGAAGTTGAATCATGCTATTGACAATTATGAAATTTTCTTAACTTTAGGCAGATCTAAATTTAGCTCGAATATATAAACCATGACCTTATTAACTATTGTGTTTGGAAAATTGGAGATCATGTTAAAAAAGAAAAATATCCTGAACTTTCACCCCGCATTTCCTCTGTGATAATACACAGTAGACGCTCAACAGTGGACAGTCAAGTCGCCGCATGTGTTTGCAGCAAAGAGTCGTGTGCAAAGCCTGGTTGGTAATAGAAAAATGTCATACTAGAAGTTTGTTTGTTCAGCCTGTTAGTTTGGGGGAAAAAAAGTCACGTTAGATATAGGTTTTCTTGATCTACTTTTCACTTTTATCATTAAATCTCAACCTTCACTTTGTTTTGAGGGATCCAAGTGAAGGCGAAGCCAGTGGCAGAGCCGACACCGCGAGGTGAGGAGCCCCTCTCAATCCTTCCTTTGGCGCCAGGCCCCTGGATCTGAGCGTGTGGTTTGCACACATGCACAGCTCTTGAAATGCATGAATAGGAATAGTCAGCTAAGATGTGTGTTTTAAGGTTTTGCATTGGGGTGGGTTTTCCTCATGTTGTCTAGCGTGTAATCAAGTTTAACTTAATTGTAAGATTGTGTTTTCCAAACATCATTTTTGAGTGTAGTCTTCATAGAGAAACAGATGTTCTATTTGACAAAATGTGGCCTAGCAGAAGTAAAATTAATAGATTAAAATGTGTCAATCCATATCTCATGAAAATGATATGATAAAAAGTAGTCTAAATCAGATAGCACTGATTTCTTGATATGTGGGCTACCAGATTAGTAAAATTTGATTTTAGTGAGTGATATGTTATATCTAAAACTTGCAGCCTATGCTATTTGTTTGTGTGCGTTTGTGTTTAATATTAAGTGTGTTTTCATCCTGGCAATTGGCCTCACCCTTGAGCATGGTCCCAGTCACCTGCAGGACTTGTCAAACTACAGGCTGCTGGGCCAGCCCCAGAGTTTGTGACTTCACAGTCTGTGGTGGTCACCCAGGGGTTCCCCACTGTGCCTCGTGCTGCTGGAGTTGGAACCATAGAAGGGATGTGTGGGCCGTCATGTTCCTATTTTATGAATAGGAGATTTCAAAAATGAGGTATTAAATTATTGGGCGCTTACACGAGTATTAAAGGACAAATAGAAACCTCGGACCTTGACAAGTCCTTCCTCAGTTGGGCAGCCATCCTTGCTTCATTCAGGGGGGACCAGCCAAAAACAAACCTCAGAGATCTCGTCTACTTGTTTAATTATTTGAAATAGAAAATATACTGGTCTTTGGGAAACCTTCCATAACAATTCCTCTGTAATCCTTTTTTTTTAAGTGGCTATGTTAATATTTAGTCAGTAAATAAATAAATAATAGGTTTAGTCAGTATGGTTGAAATGTTCTTTTATTGCATTAGGTACTACCTGAGCCACCATGGTGGGCACGAAAGGGAGGCAGGAAAGGCATTTTTAAGCTGTTTTCTGCCCATTTTATAAACTTGGAGGAATTTTTGTTTCACCCTTCCCATTATTTTTGAGCCCCTTCCAGTATGGCTACTAAAGTTTTTGTTTGTTTGTTTTTTTAATAATTCTATTGGGGGCTCTTATGCTGTTATAACATTCAGTACATCATCTGTATCAAGCACATTACACACATGTTGCCATATACATTTCCAAACATTTTCTACTTGAACCCTTGGTATAAGCTCCTCTTAAAAAAAAAAAAAAAGACAAGCTCTTCTTTCCCCTCCCCCTTTTTATTAAAATGAATCATTTTATTGGGGGCTCATACACCTCCCCTCACGATCCATACATCCATCAATTGTATGCAGGTCTCATTTGCACACTTACTGCCATCATCACTCTCAGTACATCCTCCCTCCACTTAGGCCCCAGTTCCCCCTCCCCATGTATCCCTTCCTCCCTCCACCCCATGAACCTTTAATAATGTACAAATTGCTTTTTCACATCATATACTGTCCAGTGTGTCCCTTCACTCACTTCCCTGTTGGCCATGCCCCAAAGAGGAGGTTATATGTATATCCCTGAAGTTGGTTCTCCCTTTCTACTCCACCATCCCTTCATACCCTCCCAGTATCACCACTCCCATCACTCATCCTGAGGGAACATCTATCCTAAATTCCCCATGTTTCTGACTGCAGTGTACATCCCCTGTTGTTGTTAGTCTTGTCTGGTAGAACCAGGAGCATGATAGTGGGTGTGAGGAAGCATTTAAGAACTTGAGAAAAGATGCATATTTCGTTGTTACTACACTGTACTTTAACTGGCTCATCTCCTCCCTGCAACCCCAATGTAAGAGGATGTCGCTTCACCTATTGGGGCTTTGGGTCCCCAATCTGTACTGCCCCCTGTTTATAATGATAAAATTTTAGTTCCTTGATGCCTGACACTGGATCCCTTCAGCACCTCGTGGTCACGCAGGCTGGTGTGCTTCTTCCATGTGGACTTTGTTGCTAAAGTTTTGATGGTATCATGTCTCAGTGGAGCCCTGGTGACTTAGTGGTTACGAATGGGGCTGCTAACCCTAAGATCACCTGCCACTGTCGAGAAAGACACGGCTTTCTGTCCCCCTCATGAGTTACAGAGAGTGAAGCTCACCCCATCTGTTGAGCCCTGTCCTTATCAGGCCACTAGAAGTCAGCATTGACTCAATGGCATCCATTTCGGTTTGGGGGAGTATTTTGGCCAAAGCCTCATGGCTGGCACCTAATATTAGAATTAGTCAATCAATTTTAGTCAATCAATCAATTAGTCAATCAATCAGTCAATTTTTATTCAGTTAATATAATGAATAGAAATTTTCTTATCATCAGAATTTCCCAAGTGATATCTTGTAAATATTTGCAAAGAATTTTTTGCATCCCCTTTTATATTTGAGTATTGTTTCCTTTTTGAACAAATGTCTATTGAATACATCTTCTCATAAGTTACTGTGGCCATGTAATTTCACAACTGGATAAATAGTATCCATTTTACAAATGAAGAAAGAACAAGGAATATGATGACCTGTTTCAGAGAGATGACATGGCCTAGTGGTTGAAGCATAAGCGCTAGTCTTCCACTGAAAACTCGCATTGAGAGTACACATTAGGCACTTAGGACAGTTCCTGCTTTCTCGAACCCAAAACTCTGCCGTCAAGTTGACTCCAACTCCTAGCAACCGACTCATAAGACACAGTACAGTTTCCCAAATGTTTAAATCCTTATGGGAGCAAGAAGCTTTAGCTTTCTCCAAAGCAGGGGCTAGTGGGCTGAAACCACTGGCCGTGTGGTAAGCAGCTTATTGTGTTGCCCACTGCACCACCACCAAGGCTCGTCGTCGTCGGTGCTCCAGACATGCTAGCTGCTACTTTCAGTGCCAGGATGTCAGTGACACTGTCAAGTAAGCATTGGGCTTCTAACTAAAGGTCAGCAGTTCAAACCCTCCAGCTGTTCCTTGAGAGAAAGAGGAGGCTAATCTGCTCTCATAAAGATTTAAAGCCTTGGAAGCCATATAGAGGATCACCATGAATCTGAATCAACTCAATGACAGTAGATTTTTTTATAATTAATATTATCAATTGTGATGCATTTGAGATGTATGCAGGAAAAAAATCGTATATCTACATCTTAAAGTCACAGGATTTCCTTGGTGGGCGGAAGGAAAACGTCTTGGAATCAAGGCAAATGGTTTCTCATCTTCACGTTTCAACAACTCACGATGACCCTAGAAAAGCCATCTAAGCCCTCTGGACCTCAGTTCACTTTGTCACGGAGAGTGTTCTGTTAAATAATCTATGAAGTCCCTTCCATGCTGATTCCATAGACTGTGGGACATGTGGCTCATATCATAGGTTTGACTTTGCAAACCTATGAAGAACTCTGATGCCATGACAGGTATTATAGGACCTACAAGAATGTCTTTCTCCCCTAAATTTTGGAGTGTATTTTGTCTGCATGTTTTTCTCTTTCTTAAACACGCACTATCTCTAGAACTGAAAGACCTCAGTTATCACCTAACAGTGCCAGGGACACACATGCACATTACTAGATCTTGTTGAGAAGACAATATATTTATTAATACCCGGGAGTTTCAAAGAGTGCCTGGGAAGTTGCTGTTCTTTTTTAATTCCATTTTTCCATGAACTTTTTAAGGCCCTTTCATTTAGTTTGTGTGTGGTGTCATAAGCTGCTTTCAAAGTTTACTGTGAGACAGGTCATTAGCAAGTTAAAATTGAAACATTCATATTTGGATCGTGGGTCAACAAATTCAATTACAGGGTCTTCCGATTCATAGTCTATTAATTTTGCCTTTTTAATGATTATTTCAGATAGTTCTTCTGATTCTCAATCATTTATATGAGGTGTCCAATAATTACCATTTCAGTGTGGTTGATTCGTTTGGCAAATAGAGTAATCACCTGCTATGAGCCAAGTGCAGTTGTAGATGCCTCAGACTTACCAATGAACAAACAGACACACACAAAAGTTACTCTTCTGGAGTTATAACCTCGTGATATATTCTACAATAAATCATAAAGATTAAATAAATGAATTAAAGAGCCTATGATGGGGCATCCAAAAGTTTGTGGGGAAATTCCATTATCTCCCAATTCTGCTTTTCCCACAAACTTTAAACAAAAACCTCATATTAGAATGTGAGAAATGCTAGAAATATTTTTAATATAAAAAAGCAAGGTCAGGGGCTGGGGAGTGATAGGGTTAGACTTATAGAGAAAAAGAGCAGAGATTTGAAAGAAAAGCGGGACTTTGTCATGTGTCTCTCTAGGGGGAAAGGATTTCTGGCAAGAAGGCCCTGTGGGAAAGCCCTAACAAGGCCAGCACATTCCCGGTGTGCTCACGGAATTGCACATTGTGGGAAGAATGGCAGGAGATGGTGGGGTGGGAGTAGGAATTAGAGTATAGGCCATTCCAGGCCTTCGAGACTATTTTAAGATGTCTGAGTGGGACAGGAAACCGTCCAAGGATAGCAAGCAGGGTGCCGCGACCTGCCATTTTTACTTGATTGCGGTGTACTCTTCTTTCTCGACACTTATCAGTTATAAATATTCCTCTTTCCCCCTCAAGTCATTGCTGCTATCCTTGTCCACAGCCTTGCTTTTAACTCCCTCTACCTCACCCACAAAGAGAGAAAAAGGACATTTTTCTTCACTTTACAGAAATAGGTATTTACAGGCAAGAGTGTTAGTAGTCCTTGTGTGCATATGTGTCAAAGTAGAGGAGCTGCTGTTAGACAAGTGCATAGACATATGTCAGGAGCTGAAAGCAGTATTAAGTCCTTCGCTTTGGGCTGCGAATTTGTTTACTACAAGCAAACACATTTGGGAAAGTATGCTATTTTAGCATGAAGATTAATGCAAGTCAAAACAGACGGCATCCCCGGGTTTGCCTCTAACAGCCAGGTGACCTCTATCCTTGCATCCACCTGGAGGGAGGCTGCAAACTGGGTGGTCATATCGGGCTCTGAGTTGAGAGGGAGAGACAGAGACAGAGAGAGAGAATTAATTTCTTTGCCGGGTGCAACTTTTTCACTCTTTGCCCCCACCCTCCCCTTGCAGAAGTTCATCGGGAGACCCAAAAGAAAGAGAGAAAGAAGAGGGTAAGGACTCCAAGCCGCGCTCCCTGCGGTTCACGTGGAGCATGAAGACCACTAGTTCAATGGACCCCAGTGACATGATGCGAGAAATCCGCAAAGTGTTGGACGCAAATAACTGTGACTATGAACAAAAGGAGAGGTTCTTGCTCTTCTGTGTCCATGGAGACGCTAGACAGGACAGCCTCGTGCAGTGGGAGATGGAAGTCTGCAAGCTGCCACGGCTGTCACTTAATGGAGTCCGCTTCAAGCGGATATCGGGAACATCTATTGCCTTTAAGAACATTGCCTCCAAAATAGCCAATGAGCTTAAACTGTAAGCAGCCCACATTGACAGAATCAGGGAAGATAACGCCCGTCTCTGAGGTACAGTTTTCGAATGTACTAGTGATGCCGAATGTGATTGGCCGGTGAAACTCCCTATGTAGACTCTGCCCTTAATGCAATAAGGTTATACATAGTTATGAATTGTAAAATTAAAGTCAGTATGAACTATAATAAATATCTATAGCTATAAAGCATAGGTTCACATGTACAGGTAAGTATATTGTGTATTTCTGTTCATTTTCTGTTCAAAGTTGTATAATAAAACAAATGATTGCTTCAAAACCTGTATAGTTGTCTAGATTTCTGCATATAGATGTATGTCTAAATGCTTTGAGTTGAAAATGTTCTCCCTGTTACTTACATTTTGGTGGGTTTTTAAAAATTCTTACCTCTATCATGCAGTTTTGAAAATTGTGTCCAGAATTAAAAGTGCACAAAAGGATAGTCTTTACAATTACAGCATGGACTTTTAAATATTATTTTAAAATCCTATATAAATTGAAACCGAAAGCTGACAAATAGGTCAGCTTGTATTACACACTGAATTATACCTGCTTCTCTTTGCTCTTATTATCCTTGTGGTCGAACAAGGTCTAGTTGAAAAGATCCAGAAATGTTTACAGTGTTGGCTCTTAATTTTCAAAATAAAGTCATATGAAAATACGGAATAGCTTTGCCTCGAGCATCGTTAAGAAGTACTGGGAAGAAAAATTAAGCATAGATCAACCTTCTTTTGAACTTCAATGTGTTTTCTAGCCCACTGCTAACTTTAGCAGCAAAATTATGATGAGTAAATACTTCTTCCGGTTATTGTGACGTAGCTCTCCCCGTAGATGTGCGGCCTTCAGAATCCCCTACAATCACTTCGGGGCTGTGCTATCGGGACAGCTTCATAGCACAAGCTCGGTTTTCCAGTGTTGATCAAGGCAACAGTTAAGAACTAATGCCACCTCAGGAATTAACTGGCATTGGGCACATTTGCCTCATTCTCTTTCTGTCCTCCTTACCCACCCCCTGCCACGGTAATACCTGTATGTGCTTAAGAGACTTTTGAGCAAAACATGCTATTTATATAACAGTAATATTATTGATTTATGCTTATGTGGTTGTTCAGTTTGTTTCCATGTAAACTGTTTGTTTTTAATATTTTGCCAGATTTCTTGTATTTATTCCACATCGTTATGCCTATAATGTGCAGGTTTGTCATTGGGCGTTTGCGTACTTTTCTTTCATAGCTCGTGATATATGCGATGTAAAACCACTAGTAAAGGTACATTTTATTAATACTTGTTATTTTATACTGACTTAACCTCAGAGGTTGACTGTGCAATGTTATTTAATGTTGTAATTACTGTAATAGCGACACGCGGGCCCCATCTGCACACTCCTGAGAGATGGAAAGTGTATTCAGATTTCATTTTAAAGAGAAAAGTAAAGCTGTGATGAATACTGTACACTTAACCTGCACCAGGAAGCTCTGCATGCAGGTGATGTGCCATTCCACAACGGCTTCAGACGAGGGCGAACTCAACACTGCGCTGTACTGTGATGTAGCGTTCTTCTGTAATAGTTCTGTTCCAAAAGGAAATGTATTTTTGCCTTAGCAAAGGGTGGTGTTTGGAAAAACAGAAACAAAACTGTGTAGCCCCTTTTTAACCTAGTGTTCATTCCAAAAAAAAAAAAAAATGGATGCAAATCTTCATTCACTTTCACTGGTGCACACTGAAATTTTACTTGAACAGTTCTCATAATAAAGCACTTGTCTTTTGCTCTTTATCAGCATGTGGATTACCTGTTTTCTAGCATAATAGGGTTCTGTGCGGGGCACTTAGTTCATGTGTTACAAATTTAGTTAGCAACAGGTAAAGCTCTGTAGGTCTTCAGAATGCCTACTAGACAAGAGAAGTGTAATCCCTTTATTGACATTCCTATTGTTAAAGTCTGCAAAATAAAGAAAGCGGAGCAGAGGCATCATGTCTTTTCCATACCAGAAACTGGTATTTTTCACATTTCTTCATTTTGGCCAGTTCTTATGTGCAGGAATTTAAACTTCAATATTTTTATGAACTAAAAAAATGAAATCTTCAATTAACTTTAGATGTTTTCATTGTTTACATTGATAACAATCTTTGGAGGGTTTGAAATAATTTTATTATATTTTATGAATAAATAATAGCCATTTATGTTTACTGACTATGTGATATCAAACTGTCCTTGGCTTCTGTATCTGGCACTATATACTTTATATGCAAAAGAAGAGTGTTTTGTGGTGGTGGGTGGAGTGTTTTACTTGATAAATAAGACAAATTACACTCCAAAACCTTGATCCAAAAAAGTTTCTAAAGGAGAATTTTATTTAAAACTGATCAGGCATTATTATTATTACAAACTTTTCCACCAACAGTGCTATTTTACAATGTTGACACCCAAAAAAAGAATGTGCTAAGTGAGAAACTAACATATACATCAAGTGATTGTACCATGAGCATGAGTAAATTAAGATGCTCTTTTATTTTTAAAGTACTCATTAAAGTACTACTATGTTTTACAACACAGAAGATTGTAAGAGATGGCCACTGCTACAAGATTTTATTCATTTGGGGAGACAAAAAATTAAGCACACACCCAACCAAAAACAAAACAAAAAGATCCAAATAGGAAAAAATGAAATGCTCACTTGAGCATAGATAGTAGAGGCTAATTCAGAAAGACTGAGTTCTGTATAGACAGGAGGAGACCTTTTGAAGACTTGAAGGATGGGGGACAAAATTTAGGACGTAGAATGGAAAGAATGCTCCACTTGGGACAAACATACAAGAAAAGGCTTGAATAACTTCAAGCATTAGAAATGTTTGAAACAAACCCTTCTTGTAGGGAGTGGGATGGTTTCCAGAGATGGATTAATAACAGAGTGTAAACAGCACTGACAACAAGCATCCTGATGTCGAACTTGGTTTCAACACACAAAACAGTCTTTTTTTTTTTTAATTTGCTGTCAAGTCAATCCCCACTCATGGGTACCCATATGTTGGGGAGCAGAGCTGAGGTCTGTGGGGCTTTCTTGGCAGCGCCCTGTGTAGAAGCAGGTTACTTGCTCTGTGGCCCGGCCGGGTGGGTGCAAGTCGGCAAGCTTGCAGTCAGTAGTTGAGTGCCAACTGATTGTGCAAGCCCACTGCCCAGTGGGAAAGAAGAGTCATGCATTACTTCAACAGATTTATTGAATTCCGGCGCACATCGGATTTCAAAACCATTTAACCACAACCAGTTGCCCTTTAGTCACTCCCAACTCCTGATCCTGTGTGTGTGTGAGAGAGAGAGGAGAGCTGTGCCCCTTAGAGTTGTCTGTGGTCCATCTTGTAGGAATAGACCTTTCTTCCAAGACACTTGTGGCTGAACTCAAAGCCCAAGTTTTGAATAACAAATCATCACATCAGTTGTGTCACCCAAGGACTTCATCAGGTATTGTTAGGTGCTGAAGGAAAAGCGGAGCCAAAAAAAAAAAAAAACACCCCATGTCTAATAGGTCCAGTTGCTACTATATGATATGTATTAACATAAATTGAAGACTGGAACCAAGGTTTGAGCTCTTAGCAACAAGACGCTAGGTGCCTTCAAGTTGGTTGCAAGTTATAGAGACCCTCTGTCCAACAGACTGCAACTGTGTCTGAGCCCATTGTGGCGGTCACTCTGTCAAGCCATCTCCTCAAGGGTCTTTTGTCTGCTAGCCCTGTCCTATACAAAAATGCTGTCCTCCTCCAGAGAAAGGTCTCTCCTGACAACATGTCCAGCGTATGTGAGACGAAGTCACAGCATCTGTACTTTAAGGAACATTCTGATGTGTGAAATAGCCTAGGGAGAAGCAGTTATCACAGGTTAGGAAAAGTTGAACATTGGCATATTTCAGCGACCTTTCAAAAGTCATATCAATCTCATTGCATAAATAGACTATGTGGACTATAAAAAAAGGCAAGCAGCAGAAAGGGGGACATTTCTGAATTATGATTCGGGTTTCCAATGAGCATATCAAGACTTTCATCTAAAATGGAGTAACACGGACCAGATTTACTCTCTGAACTAAAACAGTAAAATTTTTTCTAAAGCAAAAGTTTCCAAGATCTTTGTGAGAAACCAGCTCTCACAACTGATCTGGAGTCAAGAGGGGCATGGTTGCAGTAATGTTAAGAGATAAGATAATGTTGGGGTGTAGGGGACACAAGACCCAGTTCTTTATTGAGGCACATTTATATACAGCTCTTGTCACGTACCCTGCATTCCATGACAAGTTCTCACACAACGGGTTTGTTGAAAATTTACTGGAAGCAAACAAAGAACTAAGAATATTTCAGCCAATTTTTCTATGGTCCAGAAGGGAAGATAAAACCCAAGCTAGGGAGTGTAACTGAAACCTGCAGAATGCTGTGTTTCGGCCATTTCCTACGGAACACGAGAGAAGGTCTCTACCTTACCTTTGATGAAAGACCTTCCGGTGTCTCAGCTCCTTGGGTAGGGCTGTCATCTCACATGGCTTGCCTAAACCATGGAATGTACTAGAAGAAGGACATGAAGTTTAGACTGTCCCATAAATGTGCTCTGTTACTTGGAAGCCTGGGAATTATTTTTCCAAAGTTCATCTTAACAGTAATTAGCTCCCACAGTCTTGGCTGTCAGTCAAAGAAAGACAGCAGTCTCTGAGAGGAAACATGAAACTGTCCCTATGGCTTTTATCTTAAAAGAATTTCCAGGCTGTAGCACAGAATGCCTTCCCAAGTAAAGCCTGGTGTTTCCCATGATTGAAAACTCAGAAGTAGGAAGCCAAGGAGTTCCCAGACAGCCAGCTTTGCAGCTTAGGGTGCTAGATAGGGGGAACTGTACAGAAGTCCAGCAGCTCTGTGGGGATCAACACACTCATGGAAAAACTACCAGAAACTACTAGAAGGACCAATCACCAAACCTCAAGACGTAGCTGTTTCAACCAGCCAGAGAGGACAATCTCATAATTAGAGCATTGGTTAGGAGACTCTGTATTGGGAACAAGACCTAAGCTAAATAATATCCTGTCCCTATGTCACATTGTTTCAAAAGCAAGCCACAAAAGAATCCTTTCCCAATAAAACTAGCTCCAAAACAAAAATCAAGAATATTTCCAGAACTTAAAAAATGTACATCATTCAGAAAGGTAAACTTCACAGTTTGCTAATCCAGGTAGACTAGAAAAACAAATTCAGAAACACATGGATATGAGGAAAAGGTTTATATACAAGAAGAATGGGACATTGAGAAAGCATCCCAACCCAGTCCAGTCCAAGGTCATAAGTCCTATATTCTGACTCAGAATGCATGTGCAATGACACCAGGACAGTCACTGGGCAGTGGGTGCAGAGTCTTGTGTGTCCAGCGGCTGTGGAAGCATCCCGGGGCTGGTAGGGGTCACCCCATGGTTCCTCCCCAAAACTCAGGGTCCATCCACAGTATCCAGTGGCGGTAGAAGTATCTCAGCATTGGTAGGGGTCTCCCCGTGGCCTCCCAAGCAACTCAGCACTGGTAAGAGTCTCCACGTGGCTTTTCTGGCCTCAGAGGTTTCATCAGGGTAAGCCAATGTGGCTTCTTCTCAGGCTTCTCCAGTCTCCAGGACTCAGGATCTATCAGCATGTTGTCATCTCATCTTTTCAATAGTTCATCTCCAAGGAACTGAGTTGATGGTCTCTCACACCCAATTGGGAAATGCCATGAGATTTCCCAGAATTCTCAGGAAAAAACCATGCCCACACAGAGGCCTCATTAGCTATCTCCAGATTAACAGGCTAGACTTCACCCCTACACTTTTAATCTTCAAGTGGACACCAGATTGTGACTGCCACACACAATATGTAGCATCCAATAAAAAAATTGTTCTGCAGGAAAATGTAACCTGCAAAAAGTAGAAATAAGCTATCAACATGGCTCAGAAATGGCAGAGGTGGCAGAATTAGTAGGTAGGAACTTTAGACTCGTAACTGTATTCCATATGTGTAAGAGCTAGAGAGAGATTATGTTCGGATATGAAAGATATAAAGAAGGCATAATTTAACCTGGAAACAAATTATTGAGGTGAGACATTGAGTGAAATAAGTACTAAATTAGGCACTACAGGAGTAGTAAACAAAGGTAGTAAACTTTGAAGAAATCACAATAGAAACTATCCGAAATGAAACCTGAGAAAAACAAAACAAACAACAGTAGGATAATTGGTTAATACATGTGTAATTAGAGTTCCCGAGTAATAGAGGAGAGAAAGGGGGAGAAAAATAATTTAGGATAATGGTAATAATTTTTTCAAATTAGACAAATCAAAAACCCATAGATCCAAAATGCTTAATGAACCATGAAGAACCATGAAGAAAAGTCTATCAAAGTGATACCATCCAGTGATATGGACCTGCTGGAGTGACGATTGAAGAAAAAGAGTGACCAGTACACCAATGATCCAAAGGCAAATTTTACTTCCAAAGTACAGCTTTCTATATTAGTGAGGCAAGGGTACATAGCTTGCATAGTATAACAATAACATCGTGATAAGATTGCTCTAAGCACAAACATTTCCTTGAGTACAAAACATTGCCTTATCTTAATAAATCCAGCTGTTCTCAGTTTACTCATTGCATCTCAGCGTTTGGGAAAACACAGGGACACAGTGTCTTTAAGTACCTAAGAGAGTCATCAGGTAACTCACTGACTCTACATTTCCCCCCTTCTTATTTTATAACTAATACTGAAGAGCTAAAAGTGTAGCTATCTGCTGAAGCTGTGGTTTTTTTTTTAAGCTGCAGGGTACAGAAGCAGGACATTTGGTTAAACTGAACTTCGCTCAAGCATGGGATCATCCTGCCTTCTGTTCTTAATGCAAACCTCAAACAGTTTCACCCAGAACAATTCCAATTTCCTTATTTCAACTTTATCATCTTCATCACATCATCATCACTTATCACTTTCCTTTTCCTAGCACATTTTTGATCACATTCCTTATCTTTCTTTACTGGTTTAGGGGAGCAAACTGAGTTTTCTGACTCAGTTTGACTTGCTCCTGCACAGACTTTGACTCCTTCCTTCCTTCTGCTTGACTCTCCCTAACATTTGTAGTTTTGTTTGTAAAGAAGCTTAAGGCCACTCATAAACTCCCTGTTGGCCTGTAACAAGGGCAGAGGCGCCAAGGCTGAGGATCCAGTCACTCTTTGACTTACTAAAAAGGGCACTAATATAGAAGTGACTCTGCGAGATCAGGTGCTTCCAGCGATTTTTCCCAGGTGTTCTTTCGGTCACACTAAATAGGTACACTTGGAGGATTATATGAACAATATGTACAGCTCAGAGTACTTGTTTTGCTTGAAAATAGAGACATCTAGACAAGGGTGATTCCAGAAGTACAAGAAAACCAGAGTAAACGGAAGGCAGGAGAGTCATTCGCTCAGTGTCAATCTCTAGACAATTGAGCTAGACCAGGGATGCTAATACGGTGATCACCATCTGCTAGTCAATTGCAAATGTAGTGTGAGTAGATTGCATAGCATTAAAAAAAACAGACGTAAGCCTATCATTAATCCCATCAATTGATATACAGCAGAGCCAATCAGATGCAATTTTAGGTGTCAAACTCATGCATAAACCACTATGTTAAGTGCCGCAAAACTGACAAGTTACTGCCAATTTTTAGACCTTGGGGTTGTTTTTTTTTCTTAAACATAAGAAAGGGTACTAAAATGAGTGGGGGGCAGAGGGCTGGACCAAGTAAAACAAAATGTATCACTTTCATACAGAATGGGAGATTTTGTATGAAATTCAAAATGACATTTCAGCTAAAGTCCAGAGCACATGAATAGTTCTGGAACTTACCCGCAGAGGGAAAGTACCCAAACATGAGAAAATGTGCTACCTCCTTGACTGTATTATTCAGCTCTACTTATCTAAGTGAGTCAGCCTTTTCCCACAGAAAGATCATGAAGTCCAAGTACCATTCCACCAAGACTGATGATCATTTGGAAGTGTGCTTGAGGTTGGCTGTCAGCAGCAACTGTCTGGACTCTGCATTCCTGGCTCATCCCATTCAGTGAAAGTCATCAGAGTAAACTCAGGTCATGACAAAAAATGTACATCATTAATTGTGTTGTATTGCACAATATGGACTCATGCAGTTATGCAAGGTACATAATCGTTGTACATAGAATTCTCAATGCATTTATGAATAAATCTAATTAATAAAAATGTGTTTTGCATTTCTTGTAGTTGGTAGATTATTTTGTCTTGATCATTTTTAAGTAGCTTGCATGCTGGAAAAGTGTGAGCACCCCTTAACTATTGTCTCTTTTAGGGTCTGATTCATCATTTCAACTTGCCCTGATCTCTGAGGATGATAGGCACCGCATAATCTCCAATTTGTTCCTAAAATTTTCCTAAATGCTTATACAGTTTTAGCAACAAATCTAGGTCCATTGTCTGACCCATGCACCTCTCACTTAGGGACTATCTTATCTAATAACTTTTTACCTACTACAGTACTTTCTTTCTTGATGGGGAACGCTTCTACCTAAACTAAAAAAGTGTCTACAAAAGCTAACAAATACCTTTAATTCCATTGTCTTGGTTTAATCTCTATAAAATCTAATTCTCAATACTTTTCTACCTCTCATCCTGGTTGTCTTACCTGGACAAGGTGCAGAGCACAGGTAGGTTGGGCATTTACTTGCAGGTGACTCTGGCAGGTAGTCACCACTTCTGCTGTCTTGGCGATGGGGGGAAGGGAGAGAGAATAATTTAATTGGACTAGTCTCCCCAGTTTGCTAGAGCCTAGATGAGTATAGGCGTGCAGCTGCTTCACACGCCTTTTACTTTTACTTTCTGGTAAATTGTGTTGGCAGGCAGCCAGTACCAGGTCCATTCTTAAAGCTGCCGCTCAAGCTGCTTCATTGGCCTTTCAGTTGGCTAGGGCCACTGGGTCTGTTCCTTTTTGATGGCCAGGACAATGCATAACAGACACGTTACTGGGTGTCCACCCGGTTTCTACTAGCTGCAAAATTTCTTCTTTGTTTTTAATTTCAGTCCTTTCCAAAGTCAGTAATCTCCTTTCCTTTTCCTTAAAGGGGCAGGGTACTGACAACTTTCGCTCCAGTTGTAGCTGAACCTCAGCTGGAGGCATGTGGGCTGCAAGACCAGGGGGCTTATCTTCTGCCCACACTGCTGGGACTTCTGTCCGTGTGCTGGAGAGGCAGGCTCAGTGATTGTGGAGAGACAGCTGTCTTTCAAGGAAGGAGTCACAGGGATCTGCCAAAGGGCTGCTGCTTCAGTGCCCCCTCGCCCCCGCTCCATGCTATTTGGGTATAGTCCGGTGGAAGCTGATCACCCCCTTAAGCTTAGTCCAAGAGACACTTTCTAATGTGCCTGTTTCTCCTTGAATACTACTCTTTTTGCTGATGGGGCCTTCTGCTTCCTTGAGGACTGAGGGGATTGTCCCTGTGTCTACAAGGAACATGACAAACTTGTCCCCCACTTTCAGGGTAACCATGGGCTTCCGGGGGGCAGCGGTGCTCTGACCTCCTCGTCCAGTGCTAAAACTGGAAGAATGGGTGTTGTCTCCACCCAGCAGGGCTGATTTTTTTTTATTTTTGCAGTTACACTTTCAATGTCCCTCTTCTTTGTAATAGCGCATTGGTTCTTCCTAGTGGTTTGTGCATATTCTGCCTGCCTGGCCCTGGATGGGGTTCTTGTCTCCCTGTGGTCATGTTGAGAATTCTGGCCATTTCTTTGGCTTGCTTCTCTTTGCCTGAGTCTTTTCTGCTATTCCTAATAATTCACTAATAGGTTTCCCTGCAAACCCTTCTAGTTTCTAGAACCTTTTCCTGATGTCTGGTGCATCAGGACACAAAAGCTACATTAATGGCCTTGTGATTATCTGATGCCTCTCTGGTTATTGGGGTATAACCGGTAGGCATCCAACAACCTCTCTCAATAAGCTCTCTCACCTTTGCCCTGAATTATACTAGTTACTTTGGACAAATTAATGGGACAACATGCTGCCTCCCAGAGACCACTCATCAGAATCTGGCAGTAGGTGAGGAGGAGTTTTCCACCTCCAGGGAGGTTCGGGTCCCAATCAGGAAGCACAGAGAGGAAAGCAGATTCCACCTCCTAGAGATGAGTCTTGGGTCGCCAGTCTGCTCCCAAGACTGCTCGTGGCTCTCCCTGTGAATGTGATGGTGCTTCTTGGATGTAGGGAATCTGAAGCGGTTGTTGACAATCGTCCCTGGGGCTGGGGGATTTTCAACTCCACAATATCAAAGCACAGGGTGATGAAGGGTCTGGATGTCCAGCTTTTCCACATATTTGACCTAAAATGAAAGCTTGGACCGTACCAGAGAGAGAAAGAGAGATTAAAAGTTCCCAGGTCTAAAGGTGGCCAGTCACAGCAGGGTACTGCTATTAACTTTTTCTACACAAGAAGTGGGCTTTTTTTTTTAAGAGGCCAGTGGGCCAGCATGACATTGAACGGGGTGAACCGATGTTCTCTTTGGGGTGATCCCATACCTGTAGGAGGGAAAGTGATGGCCAAAAGACAGACAGACACTAAAATACAAAGCAGAGCATACAAACAGTACAGGCACCTCAGCATCTCTTTAGTTGCATTCTATGGAATCTTCCAGTGCACGTGTAGACTCCCAGCATTACCAAAATAGTCTTATGCTCTTCTGCTGCTGAGTTAAAGCCTATAGAAGGCTTAGTTATAGCATCTGCTTCAGTGTTGCCTGTGGCCAAAGGTCTTGGGAGCCCTGAATGAGCTCTGAAGGGGTGATAAACAGAGGATAGTGACACTGGAACAATTAGCAGTGAAGATGTAGTCACAAAAAATAGGTTTATCTGGGGACCCTTTCAATATAGTGGTACTAAGTTGAGGCACAACATTAACAACATACAGAGAATAAGACTATTTAAAGCAAAAGCATTATTATTTAAAATGACTACTGGAGCTAGGTGGTAAAGACACAGAGGAAATAGTCTCATTCAAAATCTTATGACCTTCATCTTCCAAATTTACATCATCATATTCATGAAGAGAAGTGCAACCCTTTCCCAAAATTTCCTTTAGCTCCAACCCAAGTCTGTCATCAAGGGTGCCTTCATCTGAAAACCAGGGATTAAACTCTCAGATTACTTTCAAAGAATCAATAGTCCTATTTCTTGAAACAGAAAACAACTCGTTTTTAACAGATGGTAGATAAGTTGAGGAAAAGCCCTCAACTTTTCTTTGGAAATCCCCATGGAATCATTGCGTCATAGCCCTCACCTTAGAGGAGTTGCCATTCCCTAAAACAATTCCCGGTGGCTGATAGCCCCATCAAGTCCCTGTTTGGGATGTCATAGCGCTGCCATCCAGTGGTACAGGGCTGCTGGGTGACCTGAAAAAAGAGTGGCCAGTGGACTGTTGATACAAAGGCAGGTTTTATTTCCAAAGTACAGCTTTATATATTAGTGAGGCAAGGGTGCATAGCTTGCATCGTGTAACAATAACATCATGATATTGCCCTAAGCACAAACAACTCCTTGAGACTAATCTGAACAAATGCAGCGGTGTTCTCAGTTTGCTTGTTGCATTTCAGAGTTTGAGAAAGCGTCATAAAGACAGTATCTTCAAGCGCCCCACACCGAAGCATAAGCAGTTGGCTTAAGATCAATGATAAAAAGAAGCTATTAAAGGCACTTAATGTGGAGAAAAGGCATGTACAGCAAAACAAAGATAGAAATGACAACAGATCACATGTCAGAAGTAGCACACAAGGAAAAAATGGGAAGACACCTCAAAAGTGATAAAAAAAAAAAGTGCCATACAATTCTTTCAAATGAATTCTTTCAAAATCAATAAATAGACTTTAAATATGGAGAAGCCCAAACAAGCATTGCCTAATATTTTAAGACATATACAATACCAATTGAAATGTTGCAACAAGCTGATAAAGCACTGGAAGCACTCACTTCTCTGTCTGAACCTGGAAATGTGTAAGTGGTCCGTAGCCAACTGACTGGTAGAGACGCATATTTCTGCCCATTCCAAATAAGGTGACCTAGCAGGATGCTCAAATTATAGAACACTATCTCTGATCTCAGATTCAAGTAAAATTTTGCTGAAGATCATTCAACAATGATTTCAGAAGTTCATTGACAGGAAACAACCAGAAATTGGCCAGGTCCATTGTAGGTTTCATTGTTGCTACACTGCACCCTGACTGGCTCGTCTCCTCCTCTCTACATTCCCCTCATTCACACACACACACTTCCCCACTATACTGACACCAGCTCTACCTTACAAACCCAGCTACACTGGTACAGAGAAGAGCTCTCAACACATAGACTCCAGGACAGATAAACCCCTCAGGAATACTAGTGGTAGTAATGATAGGAGGGTAGGAGGAAGGTGGGGGGGTGGGGGAGAAAGAGGGAACCGATGGCAATGATTGATACATAATCCACCCCTGAGGGGGACAAACAGTAGAAAGGTGTATGAAGGAAGGGGAGACAGTGGACAGTATAAGATATGAACATAATAATTTATAATTTATCAAGGGTTCACAAGTATGGACGGGGGAAGGGAAGAGGGAAAAGAGCTTATACCAAGGGATCAAGTAGAAAGAAATGTTTTTAAAATTATGATGCTAACATGTACAGATATGCTTGATATGATTGATGTATGGATTGCTGTAAGTGCTGTAAGAGCCCCCAGTAAAAGGATAGATATAAAATCAAGAACGTTACACTGAGGAATAAGGTGAGTCTGAGCCAAACCAAGGTATTTTCTGTTGCCTTATATGCGTGTGAAAGTTGGGCATTGACTGAAGAAGACAAAAGAAGAATTGATGTATTTGAATTGTGTGCTGGAGAAGAATACAGAAAAGTACCATGGACTGCTAAAAAAGACATCCGTCTGTCTTGAAAGAAGGGTAGACAGAGTGCTCTCTATGGCTAGACTTCATCTTACGTACTACAATGAGAAGAGATTAGTCCCTGGAGAAGCACATCATGTTGGGTAAAGCAGAGAGGCAGTGACAAAGAGGGTGACCCTCACGGACATGCATCGGCACCATGGTTGCAACAAGGGGCTCAAGCCATAGGAACAGTGGTGAGGGTGGTGCAGGAGCAGGCAGTGTTTCATGCTGCCATGCATAAGGTTGGTATGTGTTGGAACTGACTCAATCGCACCTCACAGCAACAACAGAAGCTGAAAATTCATTATCAACAGAACGCTACACTACCAAAAACATTAAAGGAACTCCTTCAAGCAGAAGGAAAGTGTTACCCCATGGGAAGTCTGGATCTACACAAAGGAATAGAGTACTAAAACTATCTACATTTAAAGTAAGAAGAAGAATGTAGTCAAATGATGAGAATTTCTCCAATCCAAGAAGAGTTTGTTCTGATAACATGGCCCTGCTTGATATTTGCCTTCATGAAATGATCCTAAAGTGGTGAAGAGAGCAGATGGTGTCTGGATATCAACTGGAATATGTCTGAGGTTTTAAAGCCTTGTATTCAAACAAGCAGCCATCTCAGCGAGGAGTTCACTAATCCACGTAGCAGAAACAAACCAGCTAGTGTGATCCAAAGATGACAATAACAAAATCCAACCTTCAGATTCCCAAGGGACATGCAGTGATGTCAAATGCAGGACAATCACAGGTGAGTGGGTAAAAAAGTCCTACGATCCAGTGACGCTGTAAGCACCTCAGTGCTGGCAGGGGTCTCTGTGACTTCTCAAGCATCTCAACACTGGCAGGAGTCTATGTGGCTTTTTTGGCTTCAGAGATATGATTCCATCAGGGAAAGCCAAAGTGGCTTCTCCTCCGGGATGTCTCACAGGGAGTCAGCCTTGTGTCTTGTCAGTAGAATGTCTCCAAGGGACTGAGCAGTGAATCTCTCAACTTTAGGGGGGAAATATGGCCAGATGTCCCAGAATTCTCAGGAGAAAGCCATGCCCATGCAGAGGTCTCATTGTCTATCTCTAGATTGACAGGCTAGACTCCAACCCTACACTCTTTTAAAAAAAAAATTTGCCAGCTTCTTTATCTGAAAATGACCATACAAGCAATGAAGATGTGTTGATAATTACTGGTAATTACAATGCAAATGACCCATACACTCTTAATCCTCAAATTGACATCAGATTAAGTGACCTCCACACTGACCTTTACATAAAGAGATAAGCAAGGGATGAAGATAAATTATCGGGGAGAAATAAACATTTTTAAAAATTTAAAACTAATAAGTACATCTTTTAACTTTTTCCAATGTGTACACCACAGCATTAAATAGAACAACAACAAAACATGTAGATAGGGATTATCATATTAGAAATATATCATTTTGGGCTGAGCCCCGGTGGTATAGTGGTTGTGCGTGGGACTGTGGCCCACTGGAACTGAGGTTCAATTCCCGCTCACAGGAGCAAAGGCTGGGCCTCCTACTCCCACCACCAGGGCAGTGATGCCTTTAAAAAGAAAGAAAGAAAGAAATATATCATTTTGTATCTCTTAAAAAATTTCTAGTCAGGTAGTAGAAATTATAGACCACTGCAGATTGACATTTGTGCTTATAAATTTCCTGGTCACTTAGCTTACATATACAGCTTGATAAGGATTCTTTTGAGCTAAAGACTAGATATGAGGAGAAATGGATTTTCAGTCTAGTAATGACTTAGTGTCACTTTGAAAATTAAAATACAGGACAAGTGGTCTAAAGTCGATGGCAAGAAGGGTATAGGATGCCTGAGAGAGCTTGATCAAGGACAATGTAACTAAGAGGAATTATTGAAACCTGAATGATAGTGGGACAAGAGGAAAGTAAAAGGGATTAGAGGAAAGAACTAGGAGGCAGGGGGCATTTATAGAGGTCTAAATACAGGCATGTACACATGTAAATATATTTATATATGACAATAGGGAAATAGATTATGTGTATATATTTATAGGTTTAGTATTAAGGTAGTAGATGGACCTTCGTCCTCTACTCAAGTACTCCCTCAATGCAAGGACACTTTGTTCTATTAACTGAGCATTCCATGATGCTCACCATCCTGCCACAATTGCTGAAGACAAAGCAGGTACATAAATGTGATGAAGAAAGCTGATGGTGTCCAGTTATCAAAAGATATAGTGTCTGGGATCTTAAGGTTTGAAGATAAACAAATGGCCATCTAGCTGGGAAGCAACAAAGTCCACCTGGAAGAAGCACATCAGTCTGTGTGATCGTGAGGTGTCAATGGGACCAGGTATCAGGAATCAAAGACCCAGAGCAAAAAATCAAATCATTGTGAATGCGGGGGTGAGGAGTAGAGACCCAAAGCCCATCTGTAGGCAATTGGACATCTTCTTACAGAAGGGTCGTGAGGAGGAGACGATCTACTCAGTGTGCAGTATAACACTGATGAAACTTGCAACTTTCCTCTAGTTCTTTAATGCTTCCTCTCCTTCCCTTGCCCACTATCATGATCCCAATTCTACCTTGCAAATATGGCTAGACCAGAGCATGTACACGCATACAGATGAGAGTTGGAAACACAGAGAATCCAGGACAGATAAACCTCTCAGGACAATATTGAGAGTCGCCATACCAGGAGGGTAAGGGAAAAGTGGAGAGAGAAAGGGAACCAATCACAATGATCTAGATAAAACTCTCTCCCAGGGAGATGGACAGCAGAAAAATGAGTAAAGGGAGACAGCAGTCAGTGTAAGATGTGAAAAAATAATAATCATTTATAAACTATCAAGAGTTCATGAGAAAGAGAGGGAAGGGGAGGGAGGAGGAATATGAGGAGCTGATACCTAGGGCTCAAGTAGAAATAAAATGCTTTGAAGATGATGATGGTAACAAATGTACAGATGTGCTTGATACAGTGGATGGATGTATGGATTGTGATAAGAGTCATATGAGCACCTGATAAAATGATTAAGAAAAGAAAAGAAAAGATAAAACTTGATGGTGATAGTGTATCAGCCAGTGATATGGGCGAAGGCTAAATGTCTCCATAGTGATTGAAAGTCCCGGGAAAAAATGTAAGTGCAAAAGAAAATTAAAATACAAAGATGAAAAGCCAGTGCCCTCTTTGGGCCTTTTGTGGAACTGTGGTCTTAGGTCATCTTCAAGTAAGTCATATTTTAAGTTAGGGCCTTCAAAGTAATAAAGTATGAACACAAAATCTTTCTTGCTCAATATTTGTGAGAAACAAAATTTAGAAACACTTTTGGAATTTCTGCTTTGTCTTTTTATGTAAATACAAAGCCAACTGGCTTTATGGCTTTTCAACAGGTACGTGCTATTTCAGTGGAAACTTGAGATACTGAGTCGACTTTCCTTTATTCCATCAGTGGTATTCTACATGGACAAATGATTGTTTATAAGGGTTATTTTAATAATGTATATTCTTTGTTGTTGTTGTTGTTACAGAAAATGCACAGCATATATACCCATTCGTGACATCTATACTTGTAAGTGAGAATGAGAAGACTATTTCTTTTCTTTTCTCACTGTTGAGAATAGACACAGCGAGCATACCCCACTGAAGTCTCTACCTGCGCAATTCACTGTGTATGACATTCTCACCCCCCCTTTCTGAGTTGTTGCTATCCTATTAACTTGCAATCATTGCTCTCTAAGGCTCTCAGCTAATCTTCAGAACTGCTTTTGTCAGTTTGATCCCATAGAGATAGATCTTAAAGTGACACAATACTCAAGGCAGATAATCTTTGCTGGTTAAACTAAACCATTTGGTTTTAAGAAAATTTCAGGGGATAATTTCAGTTTGGTTTAAAGATTATCTCTGGGCATTATCTCAGGGGATAGCTCTGTCTTCATAGAAGGGCACCAACCAGTTCTGATCTTCTGACAAAGGAGGCCTTGGTTCTTGGAGATAATTAGCCACATGCTCCTTTTCCTTTTCATAAATGAGCTATTCTGAAGTTTGATATCATTATCCCAAATCCAAGGAGCACTGGTATCATGATTACATGTGGGCCTATGATCTGCATGGTCGGCAGTTCGAATCCATCAGCAGCTCCAAGGGAGAAAGGCTGGGCTTTCTACTCCTGTATACCTTCACAGTCTCAGAATTCCACAGGGGGTCACTATAAGTCAGCATTAACTCTATGGAAATTAGTTTGTTTTTGTTTATTTCCAAATCTGGACAAATTTTTCTACTCCAAGAGTCATTTATCAAAATAACCATGCCCTGGTTTTCTGAACACTTTTGTTGGTTATTTTGTTTTCTTCTAGCATTTTATCTCCCAATTTCTTTATGGAAAAAATATGCATGCAAAAAAAGCAAACAGCATCCAGGAAATCCAGCCACTGTCATCAAAATAATGATACCATATAAAATGAAAGTTCATTAAGCCATTAAAATTTTTAAAATGGTAGCATCCCTTTCCATCCTAACATTTTCCATGGGGTCCCTGGAGGCATAGTGGGCTACACATGGGGCTACCATCTGCAAGATCAGCAGTTTGAGTGCACCAGCCACACTTCATGGGAAAAAGATGAGGCTTTGTACTTCCGTAAAGAGTTAGTCTCAGAAACCCACAAAGTAATTCTACAACTCTGCCTGTAGGGTCAATTGACTCACTGTTGGTAAGGTTTCTTTAAAATTTTCATTTTATTGGGAGCTCATATAACTCATCACAATCCATCTATACATCCATTGTGTCAAGCACATTTGTACATTTGTTACTTTCATCATTCTCAAAACATTTGCTTTCTACTTGAGCCCTTGGTATCAGCTCCTTGTTTTTCGTCTCCCTCCCCGCTCTCCCTTTCCTCATGATCCCTTGACAATTTAGAAATTATTATTATTTTTTCATATCTTATACTGTCTGACATGCCCCTTCACCCATTTCCCTGTTGCCCATACCCCAGGAAGGAGGTTATGTGTAGTTCCTAGTAATTGGTTCCCCCTTTCTACCCCACCTGTCCACGCTCCAGTATTGCCACTCTCAACACTGGTCCTGGGGAGTTCATCTGTTCTGGATTCCCTGTGTTTCCAGTTCCTCTCTGTAACAGTGTACCTCCTCTGGTCTAGCCAGATTTGTAAGATAGAATTGGGATCATGACAGTGGGAGGGAGGAAGCACTGAAAAACTAGAGGAAAGTTGCATGCTTCATCATTGCTATGCTGCACCTGACTGGTTGGTGGTGAGAATATTTTCGTTGCTAACTTTTTTTCACAAATGTTCTTGTACCTAAATCTATGTATATTTCCATATGCCTTTTTAAAAATTTTAACTTTGTAGTTTTAATTTATCATCTACGCATGAAGGCTGAAAATTATCTTAGAATAGACTGATATAAAAACTCTGTCCATACTTACGTTGCCTTTGTTATAAGAACCACAGGACCAGGAATCTAATGAATGAAAGGGGTCAAAATTCACTAAAATGCAAGGAGGTGGAGAAAGTCATATTTAGCAAGATCCCTCTTGTAAAAGCATCCTTGTGTATGGTTGGAATAGATACTTAGCTGGGAGGCTGGGGCAGTGGAGGAGGGATAAGACATCCTTAAGGATGTGCTTGGGATTTCACCAAACACTTTGTACAAATATGGTGGCCTCCCCTGACTTTGTCCCAGCATTCAGCAACAGCTCAAGTACCCAGTAAGTATTCTGAGATTAGATTCCCACCTACTACCATCACTACCACCCAAAGAAACATTCCAACAATTGAGTGCATTCCAACTCATGGCGACCTCGTGTGGCCTGAGAACAGAACTGGGCTCCATAAGGCAGTCAATGACTGCCCTCTCAGAAACAGAGCACCATACCTTCCTTCCACGATGTCTGGGGGTGCACTCAGACTGCCACCCTTGGGTTATCAACTGCTTGCTCTACCCAGGGCTCTTTTTGTTTTCTTTGTAGCTAGTGTAATGACTTTTTATTTTATTTTAAGTCATTTTATTGGGGGCTCATACAACTCGTATCACAGCCCATCCATCCATCCATCGTGTCAAACACTTTTGTACATTTGTTGCTCTCATCATTCTTAAAACATTTGCTTTCTACTTGAGCCCTTCATAATAGCTCCTAATTTTCCCCCTCTCCTCATTCCCCCCTCCTTCAAGAACACTTGATAGTTTATACATTATTACTTTGTCATATTTTACACTGTCTGATATTTCCCTTCACCTACTTTTCTATTGTCCATCCCCCAGGGAGGAGGTTATATGTAGATCCTTGTAATTGGTTCCGTCTTCCTACACCACCCTCCCTCCACCCTCCTGGTATCGCCACTCTCATCACTGGTCCTGAAGGGATTATTTTTCCTGGATTCCCTGTGTTTCCAGTTCCTAGCTTTACTAGTGTACACCCCCTGGTCTAGCCGGATTTGTAAGATAGGATTGGGATCATGAAAGTGAGAATGGGGGGTGGGGGGAGGAAGCATCTAAGAACTCCAGGACAGTTGTAAAGTTCATCACTGCTACACTGCACCCTGACTGGCTAATCTCCTCCCTGTGACTCTTCTGTAAGCGGATGTCCAGATGCCTACAGATGAGCTCTGGGTCCCCAATCTGCACTCCCATTATTCACAATAATGTGACTTTTTGTTCTTTCATGCCTGATACCTGAACCCCAGGGCTCTTTTTAAATGCCAGATCCCTGATTCGTCAGAGGCACTTCTGTGTCTGGGTGTAACCACAGGCATATTTCGACACATTGTCAACTTAGCAAATATGGTTTTTGTTGTTCTTTATCATTGAACAGAAGCCCTGGTGGCATAGCGATTCAGCATACTCTGAACGTAGCAGATGTGAGTCGTTGTCTGTAGCTTCGTGGAGTGGGCCTCTTCCAATCATTTCTTTTTAAGAGAGGTGATTTCAAATAGAGCAGATTTTTTCTTCCAGTCACCTATCTCAGCAACCCTTCCATTTGAGTAGCCTCCATTTGAAGGAGACTGATTTAGTGACGTAGAAGCCCTAGTGACACAGGTCTTAAAAATCAGACTGCTAACTCACGAGGCTCTCCATGGGAGAAACTTGAAGTCGTTTGTTCCCATTAAGAGTTAGCCTCTTAGAAACACACAGGGACTGTTCTACTGTGTCCTTCAGGGTCACTTGGAGGCAGCATGGACTCCATGGCAGGGGTGGTTCTTTTTGAAAGCGGAGAAGGGACACCTGAGAAATACTGGGAAGAGGGGCAATAGAGACTCTTCCTTGAGGGCACCTTCATTTCCCAAGAATCAATGTAGTCTCTGTTTTCTTCCATGGGCAATTCTTTCCGTTTTCCAACAGCAGTCCCACGGCCCTTATTTCCACCAAATGATCATCATCTATTAAAGACAATTTTAATTTCATGATTCTTTGGCGGGGTGAGCATCACTGCCTCTCGTGATCATGAGCGCTACCCAGTGCTGCTCCTGAGAGCTGCCGCTGGATTTGAACCGCCAAGTCCTCGGGCCGCAGTCAACCACTTAATGCCACTGGGGCTCAGCCCTGTTTCATGATTCTTTAACCATAAAAATATATTCTTATTGAATGAGGGGGACTGGAGCAGAGATCCAAAGTCCATCTGTAGACAGTGGAATAATCTTCCCACAGAGGGACCACAGAGGAGGGATGAGTCACCAGGGTGCAGTAAAGCTTCACGAAACACACTCTATTCCTCTGGCTCCTTGAGTCTTCCTCGCCCCTCCTCCCCCAATTTCCATGACGCCAGTGCTGCTTCTCAGTTCAGACTAGACTGGAACGTGTACACAAGTATAGAAAGGGATGGGAGCTCACTGTGGGAGGAAGATGGGCCTTTTCCACAAGTATATACTCCAAAAAATTTTTTTGGGGGGGGGCATCACTGCTCTCCGGTGGTGGGAGTAGGAGGCCCAGCCCCACTGCTGGTATTGAACGTCTGTCCCAGTGGGCCGCAGTCCCACGCACAACCACTACACCACCGGGGCTCAGCCCTATACTCCAAAATATTAAGCAAACTATTTGCCAGCATTTGGTTGTAATTCAGTAGCTAGATATTCTCCCTACAGACTGTCCAAAAAAGGCCTTTGTGCCTCTCCAGATAGAACTGACTCCACTGCAGTTAGGATGATGGTCCACTTCCTTTGAAGTACGTGTACGTATTCACATGCTGTCGTTAGTGATCTGTAGTCTAACCTGTGTAGCCACATCCAGGAGTCTGGGGTCTGGTCTTGTCACATGGGACCCTGATACCTCCCTTTCCTACAACGTGTGCACTTAGCACAACCCTTTCCTGTGACGTGTGTCCTGACCTGTAATTAGGGGCCTGGCCTGCCTCCAAAGGGTATATAAAGATTGGACATGATAAAGAGACTCTCTTGTGCCTCTCTCCCCCGCCATCAGCGCCATCCGCTCTCGGCCCCTCTCCCTCATGTAACCCCTTCCCCCACTCACTGTTTCTCCACCTGGGCCACCAGACAGGGCGGAGGGGAGCATGCTACCATGATGTGAAATATGTCTGACTCTTATTATTTCTCTCTTTCCCATGCTCTCTATAACTTTACTATAATAAATAATAATTATCGCAGTACAACTGCACCTATCGAAACTGTGATGTGTATATCAGAGGCTGGCTTCCACTGATAGCTCACGACACACAGGATCCAGGAACAGGAGTGGGAATAGTGATCCCAGAAGTGACCAGATTTTAAGCGGGACACCATTGACTGGGGGGAGGGGCGGTTCTTGATTAAAAATTTGGTTTGTATGGAGCAACAAAAATGTTCATAGAACATTTATATAATAGTAAAAATAGTAGCAAATATAGTATCATATTTATTTAATTTTAAAATGCCACAGGATGCGGGACAAATTGCTTGAAAGTGGACATCTGGTCACCATCAACACATAATCATACACCCCTCGACAGGGGGAAAAAACAACAGAAAAGATGGGGGAAGGCAGACAGCAGTCGTGTGAGAGATGAAAATAATAACAATATACAATCTATCAGGGGGTTACCAGGGGATTGGAGAGGGTGAAATAAAAAAGATAATATCAAGGTCTCAATAGAAAGCAAATGTCTAGAAAAAATGAAAGCAACATATGTACAAACATGCCTGGTTCAATTGATGTATGGGTTGTAATAAAAATTGTACAAGCCCCCAATAAAATGATATATATATATTATTATTACTTGAAAATTAAATGGCCTAAGTCTAAGAGCAGTTCTAAGTCTTTCCCCCTGCCCTTACCTTTTTGTATAGATAGTAATGGAAGTATCTTTTATTTTTAGTAGTTTATTGAAATATAATTAGCATATACAATTCAATAATTCAATCATATTAGGAAAGATTGTGCATTCATGACTACAATCAACTTTAGAATTTTTTCTTCTTCCTGTACCCATTGCTTTCAACTTGCCTTTTGCCCCTATAACCTCCCCTTCTGTGCCCCTAGGTAATTATTAATCCAGTGACAGGCTTCATAGATTCATTCATCTTGGCTTCTCTGTATAGAAAAATACACACAACAAATACCAAGAAAAAAATGATCCAGCATCAATGGCCCAATAAAACAGAGAAATAGAAAACCAGTAGAAAATATTTTTAAAACAAAATAAATTCAAGATGACTGAAGAAGATCATTTAACAGCAAGGTATGATATTTCAACTACTAGAGCTGCTGAAATCCATTTTATAATCCTCTCTCTTTTATATTAAGGCTGTTCACATTCCTAGACTGGTCAGTGGGGACTAACCAAAGGGACTTATCCATGTAGGGACCACGCAAAAGGATTTGGGGCTTCAACTATCATCTCATTGCATATCATATCATCTGCCTACTGGTGTTTTGAATTTAGGCTCTTTTTCTCTTCTGGGTGTGGATTTTATTATTTACCATCAGTGGATCACACAGGCTGATATACTTTTTCTGTGTGGACTTAGCTGGTTCCTTACTTGGCTAGCTGCTTGTATTGGGACAAGACTATGTATAAGACCTCAGATGCTTTTTACTTTCTTCTAAGAGCAAGGGACCATTTAATTTCCTCACCATACTTTGCTAGAGCACCCATATCTCCAGTGATCTCCTCATGAGTAGCTCAAGTACTTTGGCCTTCAGTATTATGTACAAACTGGGACCTAAACCTTGAGCGGTGATACTTGCTGTCACCTGTTTCTCTTAAAAGCACAATCCTTAAAGGGAGACAG